>JAMQGT020004062.1:0-218785 GCA_024447675.2 Pterophyllum scalare
TTTAGGATTGTGTTTATGGGACATTTTCACCATTCGTCCATAAGCGCATTTGTGAGATCAGACACTCGTGTTGTACTAGGATGCCTGGCTCGCAGTCTCTGCTCTGATTGGTCCCAAAGGTGGTCTGTCAGGTTCAGGTCAGGACTCTGTGCAGGCCAGTCAAGTTCTTCCACACCAAACTGGCTCCCATCCATGACTTTATGGACTCAAGATATGGCTGGCCAGCGCACTGGTCCACGAGCTCACACCTATGGTCGGTTAGCTCAGATGGTTAGAGCGTGGTGCTAATAACGCCAAGGTCATGGGTTCGAGCCCCATACTGGCCACTCTAGTTTTGTCCGCATCGCAACTCAACCCGTGAACAGAGGTGAATGACATTCCATGTCTCCAGCAATGTGTGCCGCAAGCTTCAAGGTGAGTGGCCGAAGCAATTGCCAATGAGGACGTATGACCTGGCAGCAAATGTGAGCTTAGAATGTCTGCAAGTGACCAGTCATCAGCCTCAAAGCAATCATGAATGACTTTCTGTGCATTCAAGCTGAAACACTTGCATTTTAATGGGAAGTGATTTGGACCCCAGATAATCCTTTCTCAACTTCCAGGTGAGTAACTGAAGCCACTACAGATGAGAGTGATGAATAACACCAATTGACCTAATGATCTGCTCGTAAAACCATCAGAAGTGTGCTTACGCAAGTGTAGCCGGGAATGTCTGCTCGTTACAAGCCATCAGCATCACAGCACTGTGTGATGAACGGATCTCGTACATTGTGTCCTTGGAAAGCAGGAGACCACGTGGCCTAACGGACAAGGCGTCTGACTTCGGATCAGAGGATTGAGGGTTAGAGTCCTTTCGTGTTTGGCTCTGTGTTGGAGATGTTGGAATCAACTCTGTTGCTGGCAAACCTCCCCCCTCTCTGCTAACAAACTAACCTGCCAGTGTTGCCTGTACTGCATTTACAGCACATGGAGGGGGAGAGGGTCTGGGGGAAAAACAGAAGTGCACCACTCTTGTTGATGTCATGTATGTCAACTGCACTATAATGCCAAAAGTAGTGCTTTGTGTGTCTTCACACGCACAGGAACTTGAGTGACATTGCAATCCACAGGATCTAATGTGATAATGACCCTACCCTTTGCAGCTAAAGCAGCTTCAACTCTTGTGGGAAGACTTTCTTCAACTTTTAGGATTGTGTTTATGGGACATTTTCACCATTCGTCCATAAGCGCATTTGTGAGATCAGACACTCGTGTTGTACTAGGATGCCTGGCTCGCAGTCTCTGCTCTGATTGGTCCCAAAGGTGGTCTGTCAGGTTCAGGTCAGGACTCTGTGCAGGCCAGTCAAGTTCTTCCACACCAAACTGGCTCCCATCCATGACTTTATGGACTCAAGATATGGCTGGCCAGCGCACTGGTCCACGAGCTCACACCTTGGTCGGTTAGCTCAGATGGTTAGAGCGTGGTGCTAATAACGCCAAGGTCATGGGTTCGAGCCCCATACTGGCCACTCTAGTTTTGTCCGCATCGCAACTCAACCCGTGAACAGAGGTGAATGACATTCCATGTCTCCAGCAATGTGTGCCGCAAGCTTCAAGGTGAGTGGCCGAAGCAATTGCCAATGAGGACGTATGACCTGGCAGCAAATGTGAGCTTAGAATGTCTGCAAGTGACCAGTCATCAGCCTCAAAGCAATCATGAATGACTTTCTGTGCATTCAAGCTGAAACACTTGCATTTTAATGGGAAGTGATTTGGACCCCAGATAATCCTTTCTCAACTTCCAGGTGAGTAACTGAAGCCACTACAGATGAGAGTGATGAATAACACCGATTGACCTAATGATCTGCTCGTAAAACCATCAGAAGTGTGCTTACGCAAGTGTAGCCGGGAATGTCTGCTCGTTACAAGCCATCAGCATCACAGCACTGTGTGATGAACGGATCTCGTACATTGTGTCCTTGGAAAGCAGGAGACCACGTGGCCTAACGGACAAGGCGTCTGACTTCGGATCAGAGGATTGAGGGTTAGAGTCCTTTCGTGTTTGGCTCTGTGTTGGAGATGTTGGAATCAACTCTGTTGCTGGCAAACCTCCCCCCTCTCTGCTAACAAACTAACCTGCCAGTGTTGCCTGTACTGCATTTACAGCACATGGAGGGGGAGAGGGTCTGGGGGAAAAACAGAAGTGCACCACTCTTGTTGATGTCATGTATGTCAACTGCACTATAATGCCAAAAGTAGTGCTTTGTGTGTCTTCACACGCACAGGAACTTGAGTGACATTGCAATCCACAGGATCTAATGTGATAATGACCCTACCCTTTGCAGCTAAAGCAGCTTCAACTCTTGTGGGAAGACTTTCTTCAACTTTTAGGATTGTGTTTATGGGACATTTTCACCATTCGCCCATAAGCGCATTTGTGAGATCAGACACTCGTGTTGCACTAGGATGCCTGGCTCGCAGTCTCTGCTCTGATTGGTCCCAAAGGTGGTCTGTCAGGTTCAGGTCAGGACTCTGTGCAGGCCAGTCAAGTTCTTCCACACCAAACTGGCTCCCATCCATGACTTTATGGACTCAAGATATGGCTGGCCAGCGCACTGGTCCACGAGCTCACACCTTGGTCGGTTAGCTCAGATGGTTAGAGCGTGGTGCTAATAACGCCAAGGTCATGGGTTCGAGCCCCATACTGGCCACTCTAGTTTTGTCCGCATCGCAACTCAACCCGTGAACAGAGGTGAATGACATTCCATGTCTCCAGCAATGTGTGCCGCAAGCTTCAAGGTGAGTGGCCGAAGCAATTGCCAATGAGGACGTATGACCTGGCAGCAAATGTGAGCTTAGAATGTCTGCAAGTGACCAGTCATCAGCCTCAAAGCAATCATGAATGACTTTCTGTGCATTCAAGCTGAAACACTTGCATTTTAATGGGAAGTGATTTGGACCCCAGATAATCCTTTCTCAACTTCCAGGTGAGTAACTGAAGCCACTACGAATGAGAGTGATGAATAACACCGATTGACCTAATGATCTGCTCGTAAAACCATCAGAAGTGTGCTTACGCAAGTGTAGCCGGGAATGTCTGCTCGTTACAAGCCATCAGCATCACAGCACTGTGTGATGAACGGATCTCGTACATTGTGTCCTTGGAAAGCAGGAGACCACGTGGCCTAACGGACAAGGCGTCTGACTTCGGATCAGAGGATTGAGGGTTAGAGTCCTTTCGTGTTTGGCTCTGTGTTGGAGATGTTGGAATCAACTCTGTTGCTGGCAAACCTCCCCCCTCTCTGCTAACAAACTAACCTGCCAGTGTTGCCTGTACTGCATTTACAGCACATGGAGGGGGAGAGGGTCTGGGGGAAAAACAGAAGTGCACCACTCTTGTTGATGTCATGTATGTCAACTGCACTATAATGCCAAAAGTAGTGCTTTGTGTGTCTTCACACGCACAGGAACTTGAGTGACATTGCAATCCACAGGATCTAATGTGATAATGACCCTACCCTTTGCAGCTAAAGCAGCTTCAACTCTTGTGGGAAGACTTTCTTCAACTTTTAGGATTGTGTTTATGGGACATTTTCACCATTCGTCCATAAGCGCATTTGTGAGATCAGACACTCGTGTTGTACTAGGATGCCTGGCTCGCAGTCTCTGCTCTGATTGGTCCCAAAGGTGGTCTGTCAGGTTCAGGTCAGGACTCTGTGCAGGCCAGTCAAGTTCTTCCACACCAAACTGGCTCCCATCCATGACTTTATGGACTCAAGATATGGCTGGCCAGCGCACTGGTCCACGAGCTCACACCTTGGTCGGTTAGCTCAGATGGTTAGAGCGTGGTGCTAATAACGCCAAGGTCATGGGTTCGAGCCCCATACTGGCCACTCTAGTTTTGTCCGCATCGCAACTCAACCCGTGAACAGAGGTGAATGACATTCCATGTCTCCAGCAATGTGTGCCGCAAGCTTCAAGGTGAGTGGCCGAAGCAATTGCCAATGAGGACGTATGACCTGGCAGCAAATGTGAGCTTAGAATGTCTGCAAGTGACCAGTCATCAGCCTCAAAGCAATCATGAATGACTTTCTGTGCATTCAAGCTGAAACACTTGCATTTTAATGGGAAGTGATTTGGACCCCAGATAATCCTTTCTCAACTTCCAGGTGAGTAACTGAAGCCACTACAGATGAGAGTGATGAATAACACCGATTGACCTAATGATCTGCTCGTAAAACCATCAGAAGTGTGCTTACGCAAGTGTAGCCGGGAATGTCTGCTCGTTACAAGCCATCAGCATCACAGCACTGTGTGATGAACGGATCTCGTACATTGTGTCCTTGGAAAGCAGGAGACCACGTGGCCTAACGGACAAGGCGTCTGACTTCGGATCAGAGGATTGAGGGTTAGAGTCCTTTCGTGTTTGGCTCTGTGTTGGAGATGTTGGAATCAACTCTGTTGCTGGCAAACCTCCCCCCTCTCTGCTAACAAACTAACCTGCCAGTGTTGCCTGTACTGCATTTACAGCACATGGAGGGGGAGAGGGTCTGGGGAAAAACAGAAGTGCACCACTCTTGTTGATGTCATGTATGTCAACTGCACTATAATGCCAAAAGTAGTGCTTTGTGTGTCTTCACACGCACAGGAACTTGAGTGACATTGCAATCCACAGGATCTAATGTGATAATGACCCTACCCTTTGCAGCTAAAGCAGCTTCAACTCTTGTGGGAAGACTTTCTTCAACTTTTAGGATTGTGTTTATGGGACATTTTCACCATTCGTCCATAAGCGCATTTGTGAGATCAGACACTCGTGTTGTACTAGGATGCCTGGCTCGCAGTCTCTGCTCTGATTGGTCCCAAAGGTGGTCTGTCAGGTTCAGGTCAGGACTCTGTGCAGGCCAGTCAAGTTCTTCCACACCAAACTGGCTCCCATCCATGACTTTATGGACTCAAGATATGGCTGGCCAGCGCACTGGTCCACGAGCTCACACCTTGGTCGGTTAGCTCAGATGGTTAGAGCGTGGTGCTAATAACGCCAAGGTCATGGGTTCGAGCCCCATACTGGCCACTCTAGTTTTGTCCGCATCGCAACTCAACCCGTGAACAGAGGTGAATGACATTCCATGTCTCCAGCAATGTGTGCCGCAAGCTTCAAGGTGAGTGGCCGAAGCAATTGCCAATGAGGACGTATGACCTGGCAGCAAATGTGAGCTTAGAATGTCTGCAAGTGACCAGTCATCAGCCTCAAAGCAATCATGAATGACTTTCTGTGCATTCAAGCTGAAACACTTGCATTTTAATGGGAAGTGATTTGGACCCCAGATAATCCTTTCTCAACTTCCAGGTGAGTAACTGAAGCCACTACAGATGAGAGTGATGAATAACACCGATTGACCTAATGATCTGCTCGTAAAACCATCAGAAGTGTGCTTACGCAAGTGTAGCCGGGAATGTCTGCTCGTTACAAGCCATCAGCATCACAGCACTGTGTGATGAACGGATCTCGTACATTGTGTCCTTGGAAAGCAGGAGACCACGTGGCCTAACGGACAAGGCGTCTGACTTCGGATCAGAGGATTGAGGGTTAGAGTCCTTTCGTGTTTGGCTCTGTGTTGGAGATGTTGGAATCAACTCTGTTGCTGGCAAACCTCCCCCCTCTCTGCTAACAAACTAACCTGCCAGTGTTGCCTGTACTGCATTTACAGCACATGGAGGGGGAGAGGGTCTGGGGGAAAAACAGAAGTGCACCACTCTTGTTGATGTCATGTATGTCAACTGCACTATAATGCCAAAAGTAGTGGTTTGTGTGTCTTCACACGCACAGGAACTTGAGTGACATTGCAATCCACAGGATCTAATGTGATAATGACCCTACCCTTTGCAGCTAAAGCAGCTTCAACTCTTGTGGGAAGACTTTCTTCAACTTTTAGGATTGTGTTTATGGGACATTTTCACCATTCGCCCATAAGCGCATTTGTGAGATCAGACACTCGTGTTGCACTAGGATGCCTGGCTCGCAGTCTCTGCTCTGATTGGTCCCAAAGGTGGTCTGTCAGGTTCAGGTCAGGACGCTGTGCAGGCCAGTCAAGTTCTTCCACACCAAACTGGCTCCCATCCATGACTTTATGGACTCAAGATATGGCTGGCCAGCGCACTGGTCCACGAGCTCACACCTAGGCTGGTTAGCTCAAATGGTTAGAGCGTGGTGCTAATAACGCCAAGGTCATGGGTTCGAGCCCCATACTGGCCACTCTAGTTTTGTCCGCATCGCAACTCAACCCGTGAACAGAGGTGAATGACATGACATGTCTCCAGCAACGTGTGCCGCAAGCTTCAAGGTGAGTGGCCGAAGCAATTGCCAATGAGGACGTATGACCTGGCAGCAAATGTGAGCTTAGAATGTCTGCAAGTGACCAGTCATCAGCCTCAAAGCAATCATGAATGACTTTCTGTGCATTCAAGCTGAAACACTTGCATTTTAATGGGAAGTGATTTGGACCCCAGATAATCCTTTCTCAACTTCCAGGTGAGTAACTGAAGCCACTACGAATGAGAGTGATGAATAACACCAATTGACCTAATGATCTGCTCGTAAAACCATCAGAAGTGTGCTTACGCAAGTGTAGCCGGGAATGTCTGCTCGTTACAAGCCATCAGCATCACAGCACTGTGTGATGAACGGATCTCGTACATTGTGTCCTTGGAAAGCAGGAGACCACGTGGCCTAACGGACAAGGCGTCTGACTTCGGATCAGAGGATTGAGGGTTAGAGTCCTTTCGTGTTTGGCTCTGTGTTGGAGATGTTGGAATCAACTCTGTTGCTGGCAAACCTCCCCCCTCTCTGCTAACAAACTAACCTGCCAGTGTTGCCTGTACTGCATTTACAGCACATGGAGGGGGAGAGGGTCTGGGGAAAAACAGAAGTGCACCACTCTTGTTGATGTCATGTATGTCAACTGCACTATAATGCCAAAAGTAGTGCTTTGTGTGTCTTCACACGCACAGGAACTTGAGTGACATTGCAATCCACAGGATCTAATGTGATAATGACCCTACCCTTTGCAGCTAAAGCAGCTTCAACTCTTGTGGGAAGACTTTCTTCAAATTTTAGGATTGTGTTTATGGGACATTTTCACCATTCGCCCATAAGCGCATTTGTGAGATCAGACACTCGTGTTGCACTAGGATGCCTGGCTCGCAGTCTCTGCTCTGATTGGTCCCAAAGGTGGTCTGTCAGGTTCAGGTCAGGACTCTGTGCAGGCCAGTCAAGTTCTTCCACACCAAACTGGCTCCCATCCATGACTTTATGGACTCAAGATATGGCTGGCCAGCGCACTGGTCCACGAGCTCACACCTAGGCCGGTTAGCTCAGATGGTTAGAGCGTGGTGCTAATAACTCCAAGGTCATGGGTCGAGCCCCATACTGGCCACTCTAGTTTTGTCCGCATCGCAACTCAACCCGTGAACAGAGGTGAATGACATTCCATGTCTTCCAGCAATGTGTGCCGCAAGCTTCAAGGTAAGTGGCCGAAGCAATTGCCAATGAGGACGTATGACCTGGCAGCAAATGTGAGCTTAGAATGTCTGCAAGTGACCAGTCATCAGCCTCAAAGCAATCATCAATGACTTTCTGTGCATTCAAGCTGAAACACTTGCATTTTTAATGGGAAGTGATTTGGACCCCAGATAATCCTTTCTCAACTTCCAGGTGAGTAACTGAAGCCACTACAGATGAGAGTGATGAATAACACCGATTGACCTAATGATCTGCTCGTAAAACCATCAGAAGTGTGCTTACGCAAGTGTAGCCGGGAATGTCTGCTCGTTACAAGCCATCAGCATCACAGCACTGTGTGATGAACGGATCTCGTACATTGTGTCCTTGGAAAGCAGGAGACCACGTGGCCTAACGGACAAGGCGTCTGACTTCGGATCAGAAGATTGAGGGTTCGAGTCCCTTCGTGGTTGGCTCTGTGTTGGAGATGTTGGAATCAACTCTGTTGCTGGCAAACCTCCCCCCTCTCTGCTAACAAACTAACCTGCCAGTATTGCCTGTACTGCATTTACAGCACATGGAGGGGGAGAGGGTCTGGGGAAAAAAAGAAGTGCACCACTCTTGTTGATGTCATGTATGTCAACTGCACTATAATGCCAAAAGTAGTGGTTTGTGTGTCTTCACACGCACAGGAACTTGAGTGACATTGCAATCCACAGGATCTAATGTGATAATGACCCTACCCTTTGCAGCTAAAGCAGCTTCAACTCTTGTGGGAAGACTTTCTTCAACTTTTAGGATTGTGTTTATGGGACATTTTCACCATTCGCCCATAAGCGCATTTGTGAGATCAGACACTCGTGTTGCACTAGGATGCCTGGCTCGCAGTCTCTGCTCTGATTGGTCCCAAAGGTGGTCTGTCAGGTTCAGGTCAGGACTCTGTGCAGGCCAGTCAAGTTCTTCCACACCAAACTGGCTCCCATCCATGACTTTATGGACTCAAGATATGGCTGGCCAGCGCACTGGTCCACGAGCTCACACCTATGCTGGTTAGCTCAAATGGTTAGAGCGTGGTGCTAATAACGCCAAGGTCATGGGTTCGAGCCCCATACTGGCCACTCTAGTTTTGTCCGCATCGCAACTCAACCCGTGAACAGAGGTGAATGACATGACATGTCTCCAGCAACGTGTGCCGCAAGCTTCAAGGTGAGTGGCCGAAGCAATTGCCAATGAGGACGTATGACCTGGCAGCAAATGTGAGCTTAGAATGTCTGCAAGTAACCAGTCATCAGCCTCAAAGCAATCATGAATGACTTTCTGTGCATTCAAGCTGAAACACTTGCATTTTAATGGGAAGTGATTTGGACCCCAGATAATCCTTTCTCAACTTCCAGGTGAGTAACTGAAGCCACTACGAATGAGAGTGATGAATAACACCAATTGACCTAATGATCTGCTCGTAAAACCATCAGAAGTGTGCTTACGCAAGTGTAGCCGGGAATGTCTGCTCGTTACAAGCCATCAGCATCACAGCACTGTGTGATGAACGGATCTCGTACATTGTGTCCTTGGAAAGCAGGAGACCACGTGGCCTAACGGACAAGGCGTCTGACTTCGGATCAGAAGATTGAGGGTTCGAGTCCCTTCGTGGTTGGCTCTGTGTTGGAGATGTTGGAATCAACTCTGTTGCTGGCAAACCTCCCCCCTCTCTGCTAACAAACTAACCTGCCAGTGTTGCCTGTACTGCATTTACAGCACATGGAGGGGGAGAGGGTCTGGGGAAAAAAAGAAGTGCACCACTCTTGTTGATGTCATGTATGTCAACTGCACTATAATGCCAAAAGTAGTGGTTTGTGTGTCTTCACACGCACAGGAACTTGAGTGACATTGCAATCCACAGGATCTAATGTGATAATGACCCTACCCTTTGCAGCTAAAGCAGCTTCAACTCTTGTGGGAAGACTTTCTTCAACTTTTAGGATTGTGTTTATGGGACATTTTCACCATTCGCCCATAAGCGCATTTGTGAGATCAGACACTCGTGTTGCACTAGGATGCCTGGCTCGCAGTCTCTGCTCTGATTGGTCCCAAAGGTGGTCTGTCAGGTTCAGGTCAGGACTCTGTGCAGGCCAGTCAAGTTCTTCCACACCAAACTGGCTCCCATCCATGACTTTATGGACTCAAGATATGGCTGGCCAGCGCACTGGTCCACGAGCTCACACCTAGGCCGGTTAGCTCAGATGGTTAGAGCGTGGTGCTAATAACTCCAAGGTCATGGGTCGAGCCCCATACTGGCCACTCTAGTTTTGTCCGCATCGCAACTCAACCCGTGAACAGAGGTGAATGACATTCCATGTCTTCCAGCAATGTGTGCCGCAAGCTTCAAGGTGAGTGGCCGAAGCAATTGCCAATGAGGACGTATGACCTGGCAGCAAATGTGAGCTTAGAATGTCTGCAAGTGACCAGTCATCAGCCTCAAAGCAATCATGAATGACTTTCTGTGCATTCAAGCTGAAACACTTGCATTTTTAATGGGAAGTGATTTGGACCCCAGATAATCCTTTCTCAACTTCCAGGTGAGTAACTGAAGCCACTACAGATGAGAGTGATGAATAACACCGATTGACCTAATGATCTGCTCGTAAAACCATCAGAAGTGTGCTTACGCAAGTGTAGCCGGGAATGTCTGCTCGTTACAAGCCATCAGCATCACAGCACTGTGTGATGAACGGATCTCGTACATTGTGTCCTTGGAAAGCAGGAGACCACGTGGCCTAACGGACAAGGCGTCTGACTTCGGATCAGAGGATTGAGGGTTAGAGTCCCTTCGTGTTTGGCTCTGTGTTGGAGATGTTGGAATCAACTCTGTTGCTGGCAAACCTCCCCCCTCTCTGCTAACAAACTAACCTGCCAGTGTTGCCTGTACTGCATTTACAGCACATGGAGGGGGAGAGGGTCTGGGGGAAAAACAGAAGTGCACCACTCTTGTTGATGTCATGTATGTCAACTGCACTATAATGCCAAAAGTAGTGCTTTGTGTGTCTTCACACGCACAGGAACTTGAGTGACATTGCAATCCACAGGATCTAATGTGATAATGACCCTACCCTTTGCAGCTAAAGCAGCTTCAACTCTTGTGGGAAGACTTTCTTCAACTTTTAGGATTGTGTTTATGGGACATTTTCACCATTCGTCCATAAGCGCATTTGTGAGATCAGACACTCGTGTTGTACTAGGATGCCTGGCTCGCAGTCTCTGCTCTGATTGGTCCCAAAGGTGGTCTGTCAGGTTCAGGTCAGGACTCTGTGCAGGCCAGTCAAGTTCTTCCACACCAAACTGGCTCCCATCCATGACTTTATGGACTCAAGATATGGCTGGCCAGCGCACTGGTCCACGAGCTCACACCTTGGTCGGTTAGCTCAGATGGTTAGAGCGTGGTGCTAATAACGCCAAGGTCATGGGTTCGAGCCCCATACTGGCCACTCTAGTTTTGTCCGCATCGCAACTCAACCCGTGAACAGAGGTGAATGACATTCCATGTCTCCAGCAATGTGTGCCGCAAGCTTCAAGGTGAGTGGCCGAAGCAATTGCCAATGAGGACGTATGACCTGGCAGCAAATGTGAGCTTAGAATGTCTGCAAGTGACCAGTCATCAGCCTCAAAGCAATCATGAATGACTTTCTGTGCATTCAAGCTGAAACACTTGCATTTTAATGGGAAGTGATTTGGACCCCAGATAATCCTTTCTCAACTTCCAGGTGAGTAACTGAAGCCACTACAGATGAGAGTGATGAATAACACCGATTGACCTAATGATCTGCTCGTAAAACCATCAGAAGTGTGCTTACGCAAGTGTAGCCGGGAATGTCTGCTCGTTACAAGCCATCAGCATCACAGCACTGTGTGATGAACGGATCTCGTACATTGTGTCCTTGGAAAGCAGGAGACCACGTGGCCTAACGGACAAGGCGTCTGACTTCGGATCAGAGGATTGAGGGTTAGAGTCCTTTCGTGTTTGGCTCTGTGTTGGAGATGTTGGAATCAACTCTGTTGCTGGCAAACCTCCCCCCTCTCTGCTAACAAACTAACCTGCCAGTGTTGCCTGTACTGCATTTACAGCACATGGAGGGGGAGAGGGTCTGGGGGAAAAACAGAAGTGCACCACTCTTGTTGATGTCATGTATGTCAACTGCACTATAATGCCAAAAGTAGTGGTTTGTGTGTCTTCACACGCACAGGAACTTGAGTGACATTGCAATCCACAGGATCTAATGTGATAATGACCCTACCCTTTGCAGCTAAAGCAGCTTCAACTCTTGTGGGAAGACTTTCTTCAACTTTTAGGATTGTGTTTATGGGACATTTTCACCATTCGCCCATAAGCGCATTTGTGAGATCAGACACTCGTGTTGCACTAGGATGCCTGGCTCGCAGTCTCTGCTCTGATTGGTCCCAAAGGTGGTCTGTCAGGTTCAGGTCAGGACTCTGTGCAGGCCAGTCAAGTTCTTCCACACCAAACTGGCTCCCATCCATGACTTTATGGACTCAAGATATGGCTGGCCAGCGCACTGGTCCACGAGCTCACACCTAGGCCGGTTAGCTCAGATGGTTAGAGCGTGGTGCTAATAACGCCAAGGTCATGGGTTCGAGCCCCATACTGGCCACTCTAGTTTTGTCCGCATCGCAACTCAACCCGTGAACAGAGGTGAATGACATGACATGTCTTCCAGCAACGTGTGCCGCAAGCTTCAAGGTGAGTGGCCGAAGCAATTGCCAATGAGGACGTATGACCTGGCAGCAAATGTGAGCTTAGAATGTCTGCAAGTGACCAGTCATCAGCCTCAAAGCAATCATGAATGACTTTCTGTGCATTCAAGCTGAAACACTTGCATTTTTAATGGGAAGTGATTTGGACCCCAGATAATCCTTTCTCAACTTCCAGGTGAGTAACTGAAGCCACTACGAGATGAGAGTGATGAATAACACCGATTGACCTAATGATCTGCTCGTAAAACCATCAGAAGTGTGCTTACGCAAGTGTAGCCGGGAATGTCTGCTCGTTACAAGCCATCAGCATCACAGCACTGTGTGATGAACGGATCTCGTACATTGTGTCCTTGGAAAGCAGGAGACCACGTGGCCTAACGGACAAGGCGTCTGACTTCGGATCAGAGGATTGAGGGTTAGAGTCCTTTCGTGTTTGGCTCTGTGTTGGAGATGTTGGAATCAACTCTGTTGCTGGCAAACCTCCCCCCTCTCTGCTAACAAACTAACCTGCCAGTGTTGCCTGTACTGCATTTACAGCACATGGAGGGGGAGAGGGTCTGGGGGAAAAACAGAAGTGCACCACTCTTGTTGATGTCATGTATGTCAACTGCACTATAATGCCAAAAGTAGTGGTTTGTGTGTCTTCACACGCACAGGAACTTGAGTGACATTGCAATCCACAGGATCTAATGTGATAATGACCCTACCCTTTGCAGCTAAAGCAGCTTCAACTCTTGTGGGAAGACTTTCTTCAACTTTTAGGATTGTGTTTATGGGACATTTTCACCATTCGCCCATAAGCGCATTTGTGAGATCAGACACTCGTGTTGCACTAGGATGCCTGGCTCGCAGTCTCTGCTCTGATTGGTCCCAAAGGTGGTCTGTCAGGTTCAGGTCAGGACTCTGTGCAGGCCAGTCAAGTTCTTCCACACCAAACTGGCTCCCATCCATGACTTTATGGACTCAAGATATGGCTGGCCAGCGCACTGGTCCACGAGCTCACACCTAGGCCGGTTAGCTCAGATGGTTAGAGCGTGGTGCTAATAACTCCAAGGTCATGGGTTCGAGCCCCATACTGGCCACTCTAGTTTTGTCCGCATCGCAACTCAACCCGTGAACAGAGGTGAATGACATTCCATGTCTTCCAGCAATGTGTGCCGCAAGCTTCAAGGTAAGTGGCCGAAGCAATTGCCAATGAGGACGTATGACCTGGCAGCAAATGTGAGCTTAGAATGTCTGCAAGTAACCAGTCATCAGCCTCAAAGCAATCATGAATGACTTTCTGTGCATTCAAGCTGAAACACTTGCATTTTAATGGGAAGTGATTTGGACCCCAGATAATCCTTTCTCAACTTCCAGGTGAGTAACTGAAGCCACTACGAATGAGAGTGATGAATAACACCAATTGACCTAATGATCTGCTCGTAAAACCATCAGAAGTGTGCTTACGCAAGTGTAGCCGGGAATGTCTGCTCGTTACAAGCCATCAGCATCACAGCACTGTGTGATGAACGGATCTCGTACATTGTGTCCTTGGAAAGCAGGAGACCACGTGGCCTAACGGACAAGGCGTCTGACTTCGGATCAGAAGATTGAGGGTTCGAGTCCCTTCGTGGTTTGCTCTGTGTTGGAGATGTTGGAATCAACTCTGTTGCTGGCAAACCTCCCCCCTCTCTGCTAACAAACTAACCTGCCAGTGTTGCCTGTACTGCATTTACAGCACATGGAGGGGGAGAGGGTCTGGGGAAAAAAAGAAGTGCACCACTCTTGTTGATGTCATGTATGTCAACTGCACTATAATGCCAAAAGTAGTGGTTTGTGTGTCTTCACACGCACAGGAACTTGAGTGACATTGCAATCCACAGGATCTAATGTGATAATGACCCTACCCTTTGCAGCTAAAGCAGCTTCAACTCTTGTGGGAAGACTTTCTTCAACTTTTAGGATTGTGTTTATGGGACATTTTCACCATTCGCCCATAAGCGCATTTGTGAGATCAGACACTCGTGTTGCACTAGGATGCCTGGCTCGCAGTCTCTGCTCTGATTGGTCCCAAAGGTGGTCTGTCAGGTTCAGGTCAGGACTCTGTGCAGGCCAGTCAAGTTCTTCCACACCAAACTGGCTCCCATCCATGACTTTATGGACTCAAGATATGGCTGGCCAGCGCACTGGTCCACGAGCTCACACCTAGGCCGGTTAGCTCAGATGGTTAGAGCGTGGTGCTAATAACTCCAAGGTCATGGGTCGAGCCCCATACTGGCCACTCTAGTTTTGTCCGCATCGCAACTCAACCCGTGAACAGAGGTGAATGACATTCCATGTCTTCCAGCAATGTGTGCCGCAAGCTTCAAGGTAAGTGGCCGAAGCAATTGCCAATGAGGACGTATGACCTGGCAGCAAATGTGAGCTTAGAATGTCTGCAAGTGACCAGTCATCAGCCTCAAAGCAATCATCAATGACTTTCTGTGCATTCAAGCTGAAACACTTGCATTTTTAATGGGAAGTGATTTGGACCCCAGATAATCCTTTCTCAACTTCCAGGTGAGTAACTGAAGCCACTACAGATGAGAGTGATGAATAACACCGATTGACCTAATGATCTGCTCGTAAAACCATCAGAAGTGTGCTTACGCAAGTGTAGCCGGGAATGTCTGCTCGTTACAAGCCATCAGCATCACAGCACTGTGTGATGAACGAATCTCATACATTGTGTCCTTGGAAAGCAGGAGACCACGTCTTGACCTCTACTACAGATATGTTCCTTTTATATATGTTTTCATATTGTCTATGATAAATCCATATACAAATTACACATTTATGATTTTTTAAAAGGAAAACAATTCTGACAGAAAATGTCTTTCTATTTTTATCTGCTTCGAAGCAACAAATTAGTTTTTACGCCACTTCAGTGTTCTAGTGGTTGTAAAGCAGGTGGAAACTTCATCTTATTTGGTTACTATTAGTGTTTCATTTTTACAGCTTTATCTCCATTTCCAGAATTACTCTTTTTTTTTCAGTTTTCCAGTTCTTTTCTGGGATAAATGAATAATTTCCAGTGTCTCATAACACACTGCATCAACAGGAAGTTATATAACCACCTCTATCAAAGACTACACTGGAGAACTTAAACTTCAAGTACTATAACAGATACCATTAATAATTGCTGCTACTGGTTTACTTGCAGTTCACAAACTTACATGTCACTTTCTGTTTACACACACCAGTAAGGGCCATTTTATACCCGCTTTTCAGTACTTTGTGAGCAGAACCATATATCAAAGTTGATGTCAAATTGGTGTCATGTTCACTGTTTCTAGGTCTCATTTTTGCAGGTAATGCACCTCTCATCTTCTTTAAGCTGGTTCATTGTGTCAATGCTGTGTCACAGCTGTGTTGATGATGTGAGTGTACAATTTCACCATTTTTACTACTGTTTTATTTAAATTTGAGTCCAGAAGTTCAGAGATTCCCAGATTATACCACGGGAGAGGTTGTAATATTAACAAACAGTTAAATGCAAAAGGGAGAAATGATCAGAAAATGGCAATAAATATGTTTAAATATACTTAATCATTGTTTTCTATGACTTCAAATATGCTTCTTATTGCAATTTTGCGTAGGGTGAAATCAGGGGGTACCCCAGGTCCCATATCTCAAAAACTGTTAGCTATATTTACCTGAAAATTTGTATTCTTCTATTTGACAACAAAGTGGAACAAACTCTTTTTGCATTGGAAGCAATCTCATGCCTCCTTGGACAACTTCTGTTGTTCTACTGCCTGTTGTTTA
Source organism: Pterophyllum scalare (assembly GCA_024447675.2). Taxonomy (NCBI): domain Eukaryota; kingdom Metazoa; phylum Chordata; class Actinopteri; order Cichliformes; family Cichlidae; genus Pterophyllum; species Pterophyllum scalare. The sequence goes on from JAMQGT020004062.1 coordinate 16,037, forward strand.
AGTGTTATTGGTAGATTGAGCATAACAAAGGCGTTTAAGCACACATTCTTTTTGAGTCAGTTTGCTCATATGCACTTTGCTGGCCAGTATGGGAGTTGAACCCATAACCTTGGCATTGAACCACGCTCTACCCTGTTGAGCTAACCAACCCGTCCTCTTTGAGCTCCGAAACTATGTTGTCCATCTTTCATTATGTTCAACCCAAAATTTGGATATGTAAAAAAAGAAAAAATAATTTATATACACACAATACTCGACTTGAATCCTCAAAATTTAATATATATTGATCACTCATGGTACGATAATGCTAATTAGCTAAGAAAGCTAGGTCAAGTGATGACTTTTTGAGTAATGGTTTAATTACTGCCACCAAGTATGTGGCACGTAAAATGGTAAATGGACTAGTTCTTATAAAATCCTTTTCTACTCTAGCTGAGCACTCAAAGTGCTTTATACATAGTCAACTAATAAGGATAGATTGATCCTGTTTAAGATTGAAGCATCAATTAATGGTAGGACTTCTTTGAGCAGCACTGTAGGATAGAGGTCTAATAAACATGTTAATGGTTTGGAGGAATTAACTATTGAATTTAACTCAGCAGTACTGAATGCAGACAAACATAAAGATATGCCTTTATGATGGTTATGAATACATTTTTCTCTAATGGTTAAAAATTTATTCGTGAAGACATTCATGAAGCATTGAAGGACAGTGATGCAGCACTCATAGCAGTCAGGAAAAACTTGTCGGCAGGTGTAAAGAGGACAAAGTTAACATATGCTCTCCAGATGCATGGCCATTTCAACACAAATGACCCACAAAACATGTGGGAGAGCATCTGGTGCATTATGGACTACAAGATGAAGGATGTTTCAAAGCCTCTAATGCCACCACCCCCTACTGGCACCTCCACCTCCACCTCCACCCCCGCCCCCATCCCTTCCCCTGACAAACCGCCAGTCTTCAGACTAACAGTAGCAGAGGTGAGGACACTACAGAGGGTCATCAGCAGGAAGGCTTTTGACCCAGATGGGGTGCCAGGCAGAGACTGTTGATGGACATATTTAACATTTTGCTGTCCCAGATCAGAGTCCCATCATGCCTCAACCTTCATCCCCAGGTCAAAAACCTCTTCAACATCATGCCTCAACAATTACCTCTGCAAGCACTCATGCCTGTCACCATGAAGTGCTTGGAGAGGTTTGCGACAAGACACCTCAAGCAGACCTGTGTTGTCGCAGAGGACTCCCACCAGTATGCATACAAGCGCAACTGGTTCACAGAGGACACTATTGCAGGTGTGACCTATCAGGCTGTCATTCACCTGGAGAACAAGGGCTCATACGTGAGGCTGTTATTCCTGGACTTCAGTTTTGCATCTAACACCATCATCCCACAGAAACTGGTGTCCAAGCTGGCAGCACTGGGAACCTTGTCATCTCTATGCATCTGGATCCTAGACTTCCTGACCTGTAAGCCTCAGAGGATCAAAATCAATGACAACATATCCTCCACCATCATCCTGAACACTGGCTCCCCACAAGGCAGTGTGCTCATGCACACACATACACAGCATTGTGTGTTTGTGTCAATCCTCATGTCAGAGGTGACAGTTCAGAAGCCTGTGCAAAAAAGCTGTTCCTTATTCTGGTGGTTCTTGATTTCGCACTTCAATACATTGCCCTGATGGCAGGAACCTTGGCCAGTTGTTTAAATTGATAAAAGCTGGATTTGACCTCTGATTTAATTTATGCACCAAGTTTAAGATTTTACACTCAGATTTGTTGCTGTCTGTTTCAGATGTTGACTCAAAGGACTTATGTCAATATTAATTTTGGAGGTCTCACAAGGCCCAAAAAAACATGACCTCAGTCTTTTTATCGTTCAGGTGCAAAAAGTTTGTGGACAGCCATACCTTGACATCTCCAATGCACTCTAAGATATGGTTTGTAGAAGATGCACTTTCCTGTTTCACTGGCGCATACATTTGACAGTCACCAGCATAAAAGTGGAATGCAATGTCATCTCTTCTAAGAATTGATCCCATTGGAAATAGGTATACAAAGAGAAGAGTGCCAAGTAAAGAGCCTTGAGGCACACCACATGTAAGGGGCACTACACACAATTCAACAGCTCCAATAGGAACACAGAAACTTCCCTCTAATAGGTAGGATCTGAAACAATCTAAAACAACACCCCTAACGTCATCCCAGTTTTCTAGCCGAGACAGGAGGGTCTCATGGGCCACTGTATCGAAGGCCACTGTTAGATCCAACAGAACCACAGCCTCACAGTGAACAGTCAGCAGCTAAAAGAACATTTTTAAAAAACCTCAATAGTGCTGTCTCAGATCTGTGATGGGATTTAAAATCAGACTGGAACACTTCCAGGGTGTCATGCTTATTTAAAAAATAAACTCAGCTGGCAGTAGACAAATTTCTCTAAAATGTTGGAAAGAAAATAGTGTATATAGAGATCAGCCTAAAATTGACAAGATTGGAAGAGTCTAAGACAGACTTTTTATTTAGTGGTGTCACCACTGCATTCTTAAAGCTTGTAGGGTAAGTAGCTGTAGGTAACAAGCTGTACAAACACTGGAAATGACCAGAGACCTGAGAAAGTGGATGACTTTCCACGTCTTCAAGACCTGGTCATGAATATTCAGATTTGCATAACTTGTGATAAATGTCCATAAGTACTATTCACAAAGAATTGGGGAATAGCTGCAATCACAGAGTTATACAGTAGGGATGCACCTCTTTGGAATATTTCTCATATTGTTATGCTTCATGTTGTTTAATAAGCATTATTGGCAGAATCTGCTTGAGTATAAGGAAGTGCATTAGAGCAAACTCGTTGATTGATATTGCTCCAACGCACTTTTGTGGCCAGTATGGGAGTTGAACCCATGCCCTTGGCATTTTTGAACCATGCTCTACCCAGCTGAGCTAACCAACCTGCACCAACCAACCTGCACCTTTAGCGCTCCAAAAATATGACATTCAACTGTTATACAGAATCAACAAACTGATAACCTTTTTGCAAGGTAAAGCAGGTGGGACTATCTTCTTGTAATATAATACATGAGAGAAAATGTGTGATTGTATGAAATCATTTCAGCTGAACAATTAGTTATTGTTAGCCATCAGTAGGGCTCAGAGGGGCACATGATCAGAGACCACAGAAAGTGAATGACTTTCCACGTCTTCATGACCTGGTTGTGAATATTCATATTTGCATAACTTGTGTTAAATGTCCATAAGTACTGTTCACAGAGAATTTGGGAAAAGCTGTAATCACAGAGTTGTACAGCAGTGATGCACCCCTTTAGAATATTTCTCTTATTGTTTTTGTTTAATAAGCATTACTGGCAGAATCTGCTTGAGCATAAGAAAGTGCATCTAAGCAAACTCACTTAGAGATATTGCTCCAACGCACTTTTCTGGCTAGTATGGGAGTTGAACCCATGCCCTTGGCATTTTTGAACCATGCTCTACACAACTGAGCTAACCAACCCGCACCTTGGGTGGTACAATAGTATGATATTAAACTGTTTTACTGAACAAACAACATAATACATTTTACAAGTTCAAACAGCTGGGGCTATCTTCTTAAAATATGACACATGGATTATATGAAATCATTTCAGCTTGACAATTAACCATCAGTAACCATCAGTAGGGTTCGGAGGGGCACATGACCAGAGACCACAGAAAGTGGATGACCTTCCATGTCTTCATGACCTGGTAATGAATATATTCAGGTTTGCATAACTTCTGCTAAAACATTATTATACATATCCATTTTTGTATTCTCAGCCTTTAAGGTTATAATTAATGAATTTTGACTTCCAGATCAGCTGGGATAAGTGATGAGTGCAGTTTTGCTTTAGTAAAATCAATCAAACCAGGAGTGAGAAAGGGGTTACACTGAGGTACTTAAGAATGGGTATTCAAATTGTCACGACCACTGATAAATGTCCATAAGTACAATTCACAGACATTTGGGGAATAGCTGTAATCACAGAGTTATACATGTTGTTATGCTTCATGTTGTTTAATATGCCTTAATGGCAGAATCTGCTTGAGCATAAGAAAGTGCATCTAAGCAAACTCACTGAGAGATATTGCTCCAAAGCACTTTTCAGGCCAGTACGGGAGTTGAACCCATGCCCTTGGCATTTTCAAACCATGCTCTACCCAGCTGAGCTGACCAACCTGCACCTTTAGTGTTCCAAAAATACGATATTTAACTGTTATACTGAACAAACATGAACCATTTTGGAAGTTCAAGCATTTGGGACTATCTTCTTAGAATATGACACATGAATTAAATGAAATCATTTAAGCCTTTTTGCTTTGGATGTTAGTTGTGATAGGGTGACTTAAAGGTCAAGGTCAAGAAGTTGAGAGGCCTAGTTCCTTTCAGAAAAGTCACATGGACTAGAACCAGTCCAGTATGTTACTGGAAAATTTATGTCAACATGACCATTCTGTTATGATTTCGTAGAAGGATAACTGTACATGTGGAATCCCGGTTCATCTGAATGTTTTCAGTGGGAGAAAACTTTCATGACTCATCACAATTACTTTTCACTCTCAGCTGATTGCAGGTTCCCCCAACCTCATATACAGTACAGCTGTTTAACACTGAGCCACAATATCAGTTTCAGTGATATTGGGGAACAGTTGTAAGGTGGTGATGCAACTCCATCCATCCTCTTCCACTTATCCTGTTCAGGGTCATGACGAGGGGCTGGAGCCTACCCAGCAGGCATAGGACAAGAGGCAGGGTACACACTGTACAGGTTGCCAGCCTATCACAGGGCTAACACAGAGAGACAGACATAATCACACCTGTGGGCAATTTAGAATCACCAAGTAACTCCATGTCTTTGGGAGGAAGCCCACACAAACAGGGGGAGAACATGCAGAATATTTCTCACATTGTTCTGCTTCATACTGTTAAGCCTTCATACCAATAAGCCTTATTGGTAGAATCTGCTTGAGCATAAGAAAGGCATTTCTGCAATCTCCCTGAATGAGTTTGCACAAATGCACTTTTCTGGTCAGTATGGGAGTTGAACCCATGCCCTTGGCATTTTTGAACCATGCTCTAAACAGCTGAGCTAACCAACCTGTGGGTTCAGGGTGCCAAAAATATGTTAACTATTATGCTGTACAAACAACACTGCATTTCATCACCTTGTTAAAATAATGGCACAAGTCATTTTTGAAGTGAAGTTAAAGGAGGAGAATGGATGGATGGATAATCATACCAATCTCAGAGATGTAACAAAAACGACATTCAGTTTTTTTGTGTTGAAATGAAAGAAAAGTGTGAGATCATATTTGATGCTTCCACCATTTGATCGATGAGAACAACTGTCTCTGTACATATTTTAAGGCTGTTATTTTCTACAGGCATGAACACAGTAACAGCAGTCATCTTCACATCAACTCAACCACATGCTCATAACAAACTTCTGGATGATCCGATTTGCTGACTGTTCTCCATCATCATTTCCCTCAGAGTTTCACTGAGGAAAGCAGCCCCTAAAAAGGCTCCAGGTTTACAGAAAACACAGGATTTGTGCTTTCATACTAACTGTATTTAGCACAATACTGCTGAAAGCAGAATAGACTGACTCCAGATGCATCCATCTTTTTCTTCTGCTTATCTGGGGGTGGGTGGCAGTGGGAGCAGCCTAAGCAGAGAAACCCAGTCACCTTCTCCACATTGTCTGGGGGGACAGCAAGCCATTCCAAGGCCATCTAAGAAATATAATCTCTCCATTGTGTCCTGGGTCTGTACATCGTCATGACCACTGAGAAATGTCCTTAAGTACGAGTCATAGAGAATTGGGGAGTAGATGTAATCCAGGGGTGGCCAGCTCCTGGCCTCGAGAGCCAGTATCCTGCAGGTTTTAGATGTGTGCCTGATCCAACACACCTGAATCAAATGGCTGAATTAGTATGCAATCAAGTTCTCCAGAGTCCTGCTACTGACTTCTATATGTGATTCAGGTGTGTTGGAACAGGAACACATCTGAAAACCTGCAGGACACTGGCTCTCAAAGCCTGGAGTTGGCCACCCCTGCTGTAATCTCAGCATTGTAAGGTGGTGGTGCACCTCTTTGGATTATTTCTCATATAACTCTGCTCCATGTTGTTTAATAAGCACTACTGGCAGAATATGCTTGAGCATAAGAAAGTGCATTTAAGCAAACTCACTGACTGATATTGCTCCAACGCACTTTTGTGGCCAGTATGGGAGTTGAACCCACGCCCTTGGCATTTTCAAACCATGCTCTACCCAGCTGAGCTAACCAACCCATGACTTGGCTCTTCAAAAGTATGACATTCAACTGTTATACTGAACAAACAAAACGATAACCTTTTGCAAGTTCAAGCAGGTGGGACTATGTTCTTGTAATATGACACATGAGAGAAAATGTAGGATTATATGAAATCATTTCAGCTGAACAATTAGCCATCATTAGCCATCAGTAGGGCTCAGAGGGGCACAGGTGACATCTTCCACTATGTTCAAAGCCAAAATTTGAATCTGAAAAAAAATGCTTTGATGATAATTGAGTACATATGATATACACAGTACTTGAATTGAATACGCAAGCCTTAATATGTATTGATCACTCATGTTCCGATAATCCCATATGTGAGGCATCATTTGAGAAGAAAAATAAAGTATCTTTTATTTTTAATCTCTATGATATTCATGTGTTTGATAAAGTTTATCAGAAAATCTGCGAAAAACACTAACAAGAGGGAGGACACAACGAGGAACTGAGGACACAGAGGCCCTAAAATACACACAGTAATGATGACGGAAGGTTAAAAAAAGGTGGAAACACACACACCAATGCAACTAATCACCGAAGACAAGAGCAAGAAAGAAAAACCCAACAGAGTGAACACAAGACAGTCGACTGACAAAATAAAGCAGGAAGAAACAAAAACATCCAACAGATACAGAGACTAGGCAGAGAGATAAAGAGAATACAGGGGGGGCATGAAAACAAAATACACAAGACTGTAACCAGCACCCTCATAATTAAAAGGGCTGGAGAATATAAACACAGGAAACAAATTTAGAAAAAAAATCTGAAAAGATACAAAACTCAAAACTGCCAAAAAAGAACTCCAATAAACTAAGAACCACTCCAACATTACAAAACAGAATTAAGCAATCCGAAACACAAAACGCTATGTCATTGACTCTTTGACTCAGGGTCACAACAGCACTACGGAGAAAAGAGGGGAAGAGAGGCAACATCTGACACGCATACTGACGTTCTAATGAAAATCAGCTGGATGGATGGATTATTTGTTGACTGTTACTCTTGTGTTTGTGTGTTAATCTCTACTCTTGATAACAAAATTACTGACTTGTTAAACAGAGACAACAAACACTTTTGCTGTTTACAGTGCGCCTGTATAATACCCTTTTGTATAATCTTTGGTTCTTGGTAAGGCCATGAAAGAGACCAGCTGTCCCCACATGACTGTGTGGAGGTTCCAGTACATGTAAGATGTCTTACAAAGCTTTGTCACTTTAAGAATAAAGATTAATGGTCAGGAATTTCTCTTAAATATTTCCATGAAAGAAAGTAGCTGGAAGCGTTTTATAAAAAGAATGCTTTTTTAATACCAGGTCACATGAAAACTTGAGGAAATTGTGCAAAACTCCTTCAACATTTCCTGATCACTGATTGGCTTTTTATCTGACTTTGTCACCCTGATAAAGTTCACCCAATGGCTAGTTATTTAAAGACTTCCACCCTCCTTCACCTTCACATGAGACACCGCTCCTGATAACAGGCAGTCTTTTATTTTGTGTCCCTTTTTTAATATTTATATACACATATATATAAAACGAAGAAGCTTTTTCTCTTTAAGAAGAAAAAGTTTTGAATTAGTCAAAACATTTTCCCTTTTTTTAGATCTTCTTTTTGTTCAACAATTGTGGCAACAATCTACAGGTGGTCAGTCTTTCCTCTGAACTTCATCAGTAGAGTGCATATAAACAGACAGTCCTCTGGCACATAGTTCACATAAACTTCAGCAGCATGATTACTATTTTCTTCCTCGCTGAAATGATCAGCATCATCCCCATCACTGCCATCCTCCTCTTCCTCTATTCCAAGCTTGTTTCCTCTCGACACTCGAGCCATGGGCAGGATGGTTGTGGCCACGCTGTGCTAATAACAGGCTGTGACAGTGGCTTCGGGCACCAACTGGCTCGTTGCTTGGACCAGAAGGGGTTTGTGGTCTTTGCGGGGTGTTTGTCTCCAGAAGGAGCCGGAGCCCAGAGCCTGGCCAGACAGAGCTCCAGTAATCTGAAAATCCTCAAGCTGGACGTCACCAGTGATGAAGAGGTGCAGCAGGCGAAGAAGATGGTGCTGGAGAACCTGCCAAAGAAAGGTAGGAGTTTAGAATGCCTTAAAAAGGTATGGAAGCTTAGTCATCTCAAAAAATGAGAAAATTGATTATTAAAAGATTAAATTTATGGGATGGGATGGAAGTTAAACCATGTTCATGTTTTTTATGTGTATGGTGTGTGTATCTGAGTTCATGTAATTTAAATATCTGTTTATCATATCAAAATTTTATTTTTATTCAAATATATGGAAAATATAAACCAGTTTTCAGGCTAATTATCTTCGAACTACACCGCTGAATATTTATTACATTCATAATTTGATTGAATTTTAATTGATTTAATTTGTATGGTCACAAAATCTTGATGTAAATATCAAAATTAACATTTAATTATGTTAAAATTTCTGGATAGGTCGAGTTTATTTCTAATAGCTTAAGGAATGCTCTGAAAATATCAAATCTGAATGAGAAAAAAATCATGTTGGATATCTATAATGACATGGACTAGGTAATGTGTTAGGAATGAAAGCATTCTACATTGTTTGATGGAAATTAAAATTACCTACCTACAGAGGGCTGAATTCTAAGACACCCTCAAAATCAAAGTTAAAAAATTATGCAGCAGGCTAGTCCCTTTTGCCAAAATTTCACTGCACTTCTGGTATTCTATGTAAAGTACCAATCAGGCTCCACGGTAGTGAGCACAGGGCCCACTAGAGGACATTGGACACTCTGGCCACCTTCATGATGTCTGTTTATGATTCATGATTTATGACATTCACAGCAACGGCCTGCTGGAGGTCATTTTATAGGGCTCTGGCAGTGCTCGTCCTGTTTGTCCTTGGACAAAGGAGCAGATCCCAGAGGATTTGGACTACCTGTACAACCTCTGTAGGATCCAGGTATCACATCGTGCTACCAGTAGTGACACTGACCACAGCCAAATGCAAAACTAGTGAAAGAACAGTCAGAAAAGATGAGGAGGGAAAAATGCCTCCACCTGTAAAACAATTCCTGTTTTGGGGGTTGTCTCATTGTTTCCCTTCTGGTCCACCTGTTTTTAATTTCATTAACATCAAAGCAACTGAAACTGATTAACAACCCCCTCTGCTGCTTACTGACCAGATCAATATCCCAGAAGTTTAACTGGCTTGATGGGCTCCTTTAATTTTTTTGAGCAGTATATACTTAATTGTCAACTAAGTTACTTACAACAGATTTACTCTGTAAAATTTAACTATTAAGAGTATTTTAAGTGTCTTTCCTGGAACAAATGGGCTTCCATAAATTTGCACACTTTTTTAAAGGGTTGAAGGACCCAGCAAATGATTTGTTACTTTTTATTAACGGGTGGGGGGTTACATTCCACTCTGTTTGCTGTATCTATGATAACATACTGCATGTATATAATGGACATTGTAATCTAAATTACTTTTAAGAAAAAGTGGGATCGGTGGGATTTAATTGGTTGTCAGGTCTGTGGGCGGTTGTGAACAATGCTGGGATCTCAGACTGGGCCGAGATCGAATGGAGCACAATTGAAGACTTCCGTAACATGGTGGACGTCAACCTGTTTGGCTGCATCAGGACATCTATCGCTTTTCTACCTCTGGTTCGTGCCACAAAAGGTGAGGTCAGCATGTATTTACATTACTATGTCCTCATATTTATACTATAGTAGCATTACTGATTAAAAATTCTAATGCCTCCAGGTCGGATGGTTTTTGTGTCAAGCATCTTTTCCTTCTTCTACTGCCTGAACATGGGAGCATACAGTGTGTCAAAGAGAGGACTGGAGGCGTTTGCTGACTGCTTAAGAGTGGAAATGGCTAGTTTTGGCGTGAAGGTACTGTATGGGTGGAAAAGTACACAAAAAGATCCTGTGACACTGTAAAGCACAGAGTGGGATGTTTTGTAAGTTTGTGGTGCATAAAATGTGATGCCTGTAGGGGCAATGTGAAGGAAAGCTTTCTTTGAATACTGTTTATTCAGTGAGTAAACATGAAAGAACTGATTTTATCTTAATTACACCATGCATAATTGTGTTTGCCATTACTGTAGAATGACACACTCAAATTAAAACCCATAGTATGTTTTCATTGGATTTTGTAAGATATCAGAATGTTTATTTACTTTACTGGAAAGAACTGGATTCAGAGAAATCTCCTTTTTTACACTCAGATAACAGACAAAACACTTTAACTGACAGACAGTAGCTAAATATTGACTGAACAACAAAAGCTTTCATATGCATGGAAGTGCCAAAATCATTATCATTTTTGGCAATATAAGTTAAATCAAAAAACATTTTCTTTCCAAGTCAGAACAGTTACCTATGTCAAAATTGTGGCTTGGCTCTAAATTTCATTTTCCATCTATTCATTTTGTACCAATTATCTGGGTCCAGGTCATACAGACAGCAGTGTAAGCAGAGATGTGCAGACTTTGTTCTCTCCAGTCACCTCCTCTAGGTCTTCTGGGGGACACCAAAGTATTCCCAAGCCAGTTGGGAGCCATTATTGCTCCAGCTTGTCTTGAGTCTACCCCAGTGTCTCCTTCCAGTTGGCAACAGCTCTGCTTAGTATTTCTCCCAGGTTACTAAGCTCCTCACCACTTAACAGTTGTAGATTTGGTCTAAAAGAAAGGGAAAATCCCCCGGTTGTAGGTGCTGTGAGGGGTCAGCTAACACATCTGTTATATTGTTCACTAAATTATTTGGAAAAAGCAGTCAATCTCCAAAAAAATAATAATTTTTTTGGTCAAGACTGCTTAATAAAATTGCAAAGTCTGGGTCCTTGGAAGCAAAATATAAAGAAACAAAGAGTGGCTCCAGACTTTTGCACAGTGCTGTAAATTTCATCAAGGGTGAACATGCTATTGATCAAACACAATGTCTTAGTAAATATGTTACTAAGCAGATTTCAGTATATCTAACATTTAACTAACCCATTGCATCTTTTCAGTGTAACCAAAAAAAACCCCCAAAAAAAACAGAACTTTAAAAAGTGACTGCCTCCTGAGGTTTAGTCATGTCAACTAGAAGATTTTATACCTTTAGCTGTTTCCTCTTTGTCTAGTGTTTAAGCTAAGCTAACATGCTAAATAGCTGTTGAGTGGTGTTTTTTTCCTCAGGAGTGTAGATAAGGTTTTATAAAGGTCAGAGATTGGTTGTGTTTGTATTTAATAAAAAGCTTGTCAAAAGTGAAAGGGTACACACAGACTAATTGACCATAACTACACCTTCAGGTCAGCATCATCCAGCCGGGCAATTTTGGCCAAGCCACCAACATCCTGAAGAGGAAAACTAGTTTGGACATCTGGAATAAACTGGATGACGAGAAAAAGCGAATCTTTGGCAGAGAGTACATTGGGCTGGCCAATGACTACTTCACGTCAACATGCAGGGCGGGATTCAAGGACGCCGAGCTGGTCATCGCCGCAATGCTGCACGCAGTCACGTCTGCTCATCCCAAACACAGATACCTGCTGGTCTCCGTCATGGAGATGTTTTTCTTCAAGATCTTCCCATTTCTGCCCACCATCCTCACTGATGCCATGTTTTCTCTCAGCTCCATGTACACACAGAGAAAAGAAATGCTTTATGCCTAATGAGCCCACCCAGAGTAGCTGTTAGGCTAATAGTCAGGCTAATACCAGATTCAGATTACAGATTTAGTGATTAGAGGTCGAGGTAGCGTCATTGCTAGTTTTGAAAGCATCCCAACTTTACAGCCTGTAAATTTTATTACAGTACTGCTTCTGTTGTTGCATTACTAATTAGCAGGAGTAGGAATTGTGACTTGATTTTTGGAGTCTTGTATAGCAGTTCACCCTCAGAATCATTGGATTTATTTTTACTTTTTTTGGACAATAATTCTAGTATATTTAAGGAAACCTTAGCTCAGGTCTCACTGGTCAAACCCCTCACCAGCTCAGCTTGATATTTAGGTCAGCTGGTGCAGTGCTTGGTCATAAGTTGGGGTTCCTAACACAAAAAGCATCTTCCAGAACAGGGAAAAGATTGCCTGTGATATTTAAATAACCCCACCAGTCCTTCACCATGCCTCCTTTCATCACTTCCTAAGGGGAATTTGTCACACCTGTAGTCCTTTTGGTCCCACTTCCTGAACAGCTTAATGGCCCGATAGGGTTGAGCAGTATCATGACACCACAGCTACGTCAAAAGCCCAAAAATGTTGTCATGCCATGGGTTTTGGTCTCTGTATTGCATTGTCCCAGAGGAGTCAGGGTTTGAGAGTAGTCATCCCCTTGCTGTTTTGCTCACCACTGTAACGGGTTCAATACCTTCAACCACACAGAGAAACTTTTTTAAAAAAGAAACAAACACTGGCTGATGAGTCTTGCCATCACATGTTAACAAACCAGTATCATGAGTGCCAAAGCAAATTGGAAATAATAAAAGCTCGTGTTCACCAGAAACCAAGAAAAGGATCAACAAGGATTTCAGAATTGCACAGAGGAAGTTTCATTTCTTTAAAGTCACATTTCAAACCAGTTTTAACTCTTGTTTGTGTTTGTGAAAGAGCAAACTTTTCCATCACACTGTTTGAGCCACTTTTCAAGCAAAAATCCTAAATATCTCCTGATACCAGATCATTAACTTTTTTCAATTAAGAGAAATAATGACAATGAAATATTTTGTTCATTCCGGCACTATTTGCAGTCTTGAATCGATATGTTAAATTTATGGAGGGCCCAAACTGCCAATATAAACTGATGTTACTGAATAAATTAATATGCCATTAAATGTATCCAAAATACAAACGTATATAATTTATGACATATAAATCAATATTTCCGTTTCACTTTCTTCTGTATTTATTTACCTTTAATCCATTGTATTTTCCATTTTTTAAAATGATGCATTCATTGTTTTAATTCATATATATTTATTTCTGCATCCATGAAAGTGAGACATCCTGAGTGATTGTCTTATTTTTCTAGCAAGGCTGCCATTTCTGTTATGAGCATGGTATTAATTAATTAATATTTCAATTTGCAGCACCCTCATTACACAATCGAGTCTGAAAAAAGGAGTGAATACAAAGTGAAAATAATACAGAAAAAAACATATAAATATATAGATGTGAGACTAAATAAATTACGAATACAATGGAGAATGAAACCAAGGTAAATAATTACACAGGTAAATAAAGCAGATTCATAACATATATTATTAACATCACTGTCACATTTTATGTATTAATGCCATTTATTTTTAGCTGTATTTGAATTTACTGAGTCATTGATGTTGCTGATTATTAGTAATCAATTGTTAATTTTTGCAATTTTTGTCTTCCATAAAATACGTTTCCTATTCTTCTGTTGCAACGAATGTAAAGTTCAGCTTCAATAAATCTCTCTTTGCACACTTATAGGACATGCTTGTCCACTTGGTTTCTTCATTTAAAATCCAGTCTAGTTTTAAATCATCCCAGAGAGCCATGGAGGCAGGAAGAGTCCGACCGTCCCCAGCAGACACACTATGATGAACATCCATAGGAAGATCCGGTCTACAACCATGGCCACATACTTCCAGTCCTCCTTCACCTGCGACATAAAAGATGAGTCTGTAAACTTGCAGAAATATGCAAAACCCAGGCTGTCTTTTCCTTATATGTTTTCCTTGAATACATCATGATTTAGATCTGTTCACCTGCGAGTTGCCCTGTTATACCCTCTGTGAGCTGTGGCTTTGCCTTGCTGTCACCATTTTTGGATTTCTCTTTTATTAAATGTGGATTTTCTATGAGCTATCAAATCTTGCCTTGTATTTAAGCATTCAGCCTCCAGTGTTTTGTATTTGAGTCCTCGTCAGGATATCCTGACAATAAAAATCTTATAAGCCATACAATACATATGTAACATAAACCTTAACTATATGAGTTTATATTTCTTTAGCGTACAGTTATGGTAAAAAGAAAGTATGCCCTCTTTCAAATCTACAGTTTTACATATCAGGACAGAATAAAAATGTTCTGGTTCTTAGTCTGGTTAAATTAAAACTTGCTAAGGGACATTAAACCAAATATTAGTGGGTGTGTACTTTTGAGACTACATATACTTGTGATCCTGTGTGGATTAGAGTAAATCCAAAAGAAATTCACACTTGTGCAGCCAATAATTGTTTGTTTTTTTACCTCACCCACGGATAGGTGGGGTGAGGTTACATATGCCTGTTAGCAGGATAACTCAAATAGTTTCAAAGCAAAATTGATGAGATTGTCATTTTCAAGGTCAAAGGTGAGGGTCACCAAAAATTTTCTAAAATGCAAAAAATATCTCAGTGAATTTTTCATCTATCACGATGAAATCTGGTACTCAGGTACAAACCATTACTGTTGATAATTCATTGTCTTTTTCTATTTTAAATTAAAATACACACAATAATGCAAAGTGAACTACACATTACATACACAAATACAATTCATATCCCCACAAACATTTTTTTAGAACATGCTGTTTTGTATATTTGCCATTATCTGTTCATATGAATCTCATTTTTTTTATAACAATATAAAATCATATTTCAGAGTTTACATTTCTAGTCTTTGTAATGTAGTAATTTATGATGGAGTGGTATCTATTACAGCATAGTATAAGCACATAGAAAATTTGGGTTGGGTGAGGTATGCGCTCTACTGAGTGCCCTTCCAGATAAAGTAATTAAATATGCATGCTGTACAATCACTCCACCCTGGAAAAAGCTCAAAGACACGATTAAAAGCTCAAAATTACAACATTCACACTCATGATTAGTGTGTGCGTAAACTTTTGACCACAACTGTGTAACCAAATAGCTGCAACACGCACCGAAAACTCTGCATCTTCTGCTCTCAGGTGCTCTGCAATGTACGTCACCCCCTCCAGGGCAGATACTACTGCGGGAGACAGAGCAGTGGCCAGTTGGTTCTGCATGGAACCACGCTCCATAGGAGGGGTGTCAAACTCTAAGCTGAGAGTGGGCCGTCTCTGTGGTAGAAGTGTGTAACCCAGAGATCGAGGGGAACGACAAGATGGGGAACCAAACCTCTCCAAATGCTCCATGTTTGAATAACCAGAAAAGTCACAGTGGATAATTTCATCTTCAGCATCAACATCAGACTCCTGAGTGATCCATATGCTGTGGGAGGGCTCTGGAGTCCGGAAAGGGAGATGTTTATCAGTCAGTTGGTGCTGCCTAAAAAAGGAAGGAGAGTTTGTGGAACAATAACATTGACATTAAAACAACAAGCAGAAAATTTTCAATGTGAATTTTTTTTTTAAAGCATCACAAATATTCCTCATCTTAAAATATAAACTTGGCAAAAAAAAAAAAAAAAAGGAAACTGACTATTGACTCTTGTTGGTGTCATTTATTAGATTGGAGAAATTGAAGTCTGAAAAAACAAAACATTTTGGAAATTTAGCAATTTATTCAACCATACACAGCCAGAACAGACTGGCACCTCTTCCTCACGCTAGTCACAAAGCTGTTTTTTTTTAAATAAATTGTCCACCTGGGTTGGTTAAAGGTAGCTGGATCTCACCACCATATTTGCCCTGCTTATCTGAAAAATAATATTGCAGCAAGCTCAGGTGGAAGGAGAAAACAGAGATCTCAGTCTATTCTTCTGTTCTGTATACCCCAGAACCCCAGGAATGCAGCTTTCTTAGCATTAACAACCCATAAACAAGAACAGTGACCAGAGGTCATTAATTTCCACAGCAGTGTCAGTCATTTTGGCCCATTGTTAGTCACACTCAATACTGGACAAACAAACAAGATAACACTGTAATTCGTTTCACAACTTAACAATAACAATGAGAGGCCAACACAGCATCACTGCAATAACTGTTATAACACTGTAATTCAACACATGAACGCCCACATGAACAGTCCCATGAATCGTTGCACTAGTTAGCCACTACAATATGATTTTCTGTGTGGCAAAGTCCATACAAGAAGTCTGACCTTCAGTTTTGGTGAGTGAAATATTCTAGCATTTTATTAGTCTGTTACTTAGCACTAATTAGCAGTACTAAGTAGCACTACATGTCATAGTAACTTCTAGCGTAAAAAAAAAACAGCATGTCAGTGGCCAGACCGCTAAGACAGGGTTTCAAACCCCACGGTGTCTGTGCTTGTTTTCTCACCTTACAGGTCTGGGTCCATGATCTGGGCGCTTCATGCAAAGCCAGCGTGGCACCACAGACAGGAAGAGCCTCCGAACCCACTGAGGCATGGTGTGAGTCTTTGATGACCGGTGGTGCACATTCAGCACAAACACAGTTATGATGATTGACAGAGTGACAAAGATCATAATGAAGAGCAGGTACTCCCCAATCAGTGGTATGACCAGCGATGTGGATGGGATGATCTCAGTGATGAGCAGCAGAAAGACAGTGAGCGACAGCAGCACGGAGATGCACAGCGTGATCTTCTCGCCACAGTCTGATGGTAGGTAGAAGACAAGGACGGTGAGGCAGGAGATGAGCAGGCAGGGGATGATGAGGTTGATGGTGTAGAACAACGGCAGGCGGCGGATCACAAAGTAATAGGTGATGTCTGGGTAGATCTCATGGCAGCAGTCATATTTCTTAGTGTTGTAGGTGCCCACAGCATTGACAATCGCCCACTCTCCACTCTCCCAGTAGTCCTAGACAGAAAACTCTTTTTAGCCAGGTGGAAGAGTTCAAGTATCTCGGGGTCTTATTCACAAGCAATGGGGGAAGGGAACGGGAGATCAACAGATAGATCGGGGCTGCATCTGCAGTTATGCAAATGCTGCACCGGTCAATTACCGATCAATCTACGTCCCTACCCTCACCTATGGTCATGAGCTTTGGGTAGTGAACAAAATAATAATACTGTGAATACAAGCAGATTAATTCTGTTGTTTTTAAATTTATTTCTGCTGTTTTTACTCTGTGACTCATACAGTGTTTCTGTTTTTGCTACCGTTTCTGTTCTTGCAGTGAGCATGTAAAAGGCATAAGAATTTCCCCTCAGGATTAATACAGTTCTTATCTTATCTCTTATCTTATTTGTGGTTCTCAGATGATGTGCCACAAAAATCTTTATCACTGCAGTCTTCTCTGACAGTGTCACAGTGGAGCTTCTGTTTAGAATTTAAGTGAAATAGCTAGAAAAATATTGTGTGGAAATTGTTACATATTCATTCATTCTAGCTAAAAGCACATTACTGTGCAAAAGTTATAAACTACTCCTCAGTTCTTTATACGGTGTTGTGAAAAAGTATTTTCCCCCTTCGTGATTTCTTATCTTTTTGCATATTTGTCACACTTACATGCTTCAGCTCATCAAACTAATTTTAATATAAGGCAAAAATAAGCATAGGAAAAGAAAATGCAGATTTGAACTGATCACATATTGTCAGGAAACTCACTGGAGACTATACACTTTAGGAACAAAACACCTGAGCCTGGAAACGCACACATGGACAAACAGACAATCCAACAGGAGACAAAAGAAGACTGAAACAATATATACACAGAGGGATAATTAGAGGAAGTGAAGACAGCTGGGGAGGATGAGGCACAGGTGAACAAAGTCACAACAAATGAGACACAGGAAGCGAAACTCAAAGTAAAGCACAAAGACTACTGACTCACAGAATAAAACAGGAAGTGATAACTAAACGGGGTGGACACAGACATGGCCTAAACACAGGGGATTTGACGCAAGAAGGAGGAATAAAATCTAAAGCAGTGGTCTCAAACTTCCTTCCCACGGGCCGCTTCCAGCCCGCACCCTCCCTGCTTCTGGCCTGTGGATTGATGTCAAAAATATAATACAATTTGGCACTTTAATTTTTTTTATTTTGTCTTTTCCACCAATTAAGACAACCATTTCCTGTGTAATTAAAATGAAATGCTTAAAAAATTGTATTTAAAAACATTTATTTTTTAAAGGCAAAATGATTGCAAAGTAAGTGCAGTTTTTGACAAGATCAGGGCAGATAACCCGAAGAAGCAGAAGACAAAGAAAAAGGCGTATTAGTAGCAGAATAAGAAGAAGCAGCAGAAAATGTTGCTTTCCACATGTAAAATAAAAGTAAATGACGAACACAGACAATTTCAACAATTTTTTTTAGTTTGGTGGAAATTAATCTTTCATATATGTAAGAAAAAGAAACTTGCCATTCTGATGGAGTTTAATCTCAAGTGTTGTTATGCAACTAAAGCATCATGAGAAGAACAAGGGAGATGAGAGGAAAAAAATAGATGAGCAGCTACAAAGAGGACCGCTATCCCAGCATGAACTTTTCCACAAAGCCGGTGAGCACAGTGACACTGCAGCTGAGGCAGGTTACATGATCAGTAAATCACCACACACACAAAACTCAAACAATAAAGTGGCCCTCCAATGAGATGACAGTGCCTGCAGTGGCCCTCCCTCAGGTCATTTGAGTTTGTAGACCCCTGCTCTAAAGCAATGTAACTAGGAATAACCTATGTACACATGAAACCAGTTAAACATTAAATACACCAGGGATCACCAAGAGTTACAAATAACTAAACTAAAAGAATTAAGAACATGAGTAAATATACTAAGAGGGAAAATATACAAGAAAACGATATATTCATAAAGCAACAAAGAATATCGGGAACTATTTAGACAAAAACCTCAGAGTCCAAAACTCAAAACACTGTGTCGCACACCCAGGGTCATGAAACATTGTTTGATGATCTGAAACATAAGGCAGCACAGTGGCACAGTGTTAGGAATTGTTGGTGATTCTAAATTGCCCATTGTGTGAATGGTTGTCTGTCTCTCTGTGTTAGTCCTGTGACCCTGAATTGGATAAGTGGAAGAAAATGGAACATGTGAGTGTGACAAATATGTGAGGAAATCAGGAAGGGGGCAAATACTTTTTCATAGAATTCCATTTTGCTTGGAAAACAGGTTCAGTAATTCAGCAAAGTCATGAGGCTTGATCTTGTGTGGATAATGAATATCTCAAGAAAAACTAAAAAATGTCTCTCACAAACTTATTCCTTAAGTTCACGCCACTTTAAAGAAACCCACCACATTTTACACCTCAGACATCTCCCCAGGATTTGGCATTTTCTCTCTCTTACAAAACTAATCCGTGCATTTCTCCAGAACTATCTGCTGCAAATAAACACAACGCTGAGAAATATCCTGCGAATTAAAACGTGAGCAGCCTGAGAGTTTGGTGGGCGTCCTTGTGTCAAACAAAACACGTGTGAACAGCAGATAAGAGGACGTAAAGAGACACAGCAGGTGTTAAGAGGCAAATCACAAGAGAGCAGAAACCAGTCGAAAGCACAAAGGAGGAATGAGGAAGGGTAGACGAAGCAGCGTTCCCACCTTTAGGTCCACTGTGTTCTCAAAGGGCTCCAGGTCAATCTTGGCACGGTCGTATGTCCAGGATCCAAACTTCATCTTGCAGCTCTGCTGGTCGAAAGGGAAGAAGGTGACGTCGATGGAACAGGAGGACTTGTAGATGGCAGGGGGCACCCAACGGATGCGACCGGTGTGAAACAGCTGGGCCTTGGTCATGTGGGTGACAGCAAACTCTCCATCAGCACTTGAAAGAGAAAATTTAAAAAATACAAGGAGGAGTGAAAATTTACAAAAAAACAAAAAAGGAAGGTAGGACCTCACAAATGAGTTGTTACATGGGTAAAAGTTTTAATCTCATTAGTTTTCAAACTCAGAAGGTGAATCAATAAACCTGGAGCTATGCCCATTCACACAGGCAATGCTTAATAATTGAAAGCTGAATTTAAACAACTGTGATGCAAGCTCATTTTAACTGAAGGAGGAGAGAGTTTCATCTCCATCCAGACCAATTTAATACTCCCTCAAGCCCTGAGGGGTGGAAACTCGACTAAAACTGCATGATGCAACATCGCCGTGCATCCGCAACAGAATCAGGGTCATTTATTCAACAGGATCATTTGCATGCATCGCCAACTGATATGCAGGAAAATGCAAAAAAAAAACGGTACCATGTGAGTGACCTCGACTGCTCACTCGCTCTTCGGTGGAGGAGGCCTGTGTTATGGATCAAGCAGGTAATTGATCACTACAGATAATTTCCAGCTCCACCTACAGAAAGTCATCTCTGTTTAGGATCAGCTTGAGCATCTGCTGTGTGTAATTAGATATTTCATATAAAAAAAGAAAAGAAAAGGCTAATAATCCTCATTTACCCCCAAATGATTTTGCAGATATTTGGGGGTCTACAGAGCTCAGTGGCTTATTAGACAGGGTGGAAAATGCATCAGCAAAAAGAAAAACCCATAAGGTGTGTTTTAACAAGTAGGAATAACATTTCTTGTTTTTGAGTTGACAAAACGAAATCCCCGAGGTCTGTACTACAAAGCATCTTCAACATCCTCAGGCTATCTTTGAGTGAAATGACCCTGAAATATCTGCATGGGAGCCACCATAAGAGCTTGTTGAGCTCATAAATACTAAGGAAAGGTGCTTCAGTGCTTCCACTGTATCCTTCCTTTCTTTAGCAGAGGATACCCTGGACCATCCTTTATTAAAGGAAAGGAGATAATACAATCAGTGCATAGTGATGAAAACAAATGATTACAGTGGCACAGAGCGTGCAAATGTGTGTTTTCCGTTTCATGCCATAACCTGATGATATATTTTTAACCTTAAATCTGCTTCTTATGATGTTGCTGCGTGCATGAAAAGTATAGATTTTTATATAAAACATCCCTCTAAATCAAAATTATAAGCTATGAGCATAAGGATGCTTAAAGTGAAGGTTTACCATAATTCAGTGTGCATTGCTTAGAGCAGTTGCTGTATTGCAGCCTATTAAGATTATCCTGAATTACAGCGCTGTGCAAAAGTCTTGAGCCACCCCTCACTTCTTCATATTTTGTCTTGTAATTTTTTTTGGGGGGGGGTTGAAATCATCATCATCAAAAAAAAAAGAAAAGAAAAGAAATCATCAATTTGTACAGATGTCAGTGTCTAAAGCCATCTGTAAAACACAGTGGAGGCTCTGTCATTTCAACCAGTGGTGTTGGAGATCTTGTCAAAATTGATGGAATTATGAACGGAAAAGTACCATCAGATTTTGATACACCATGAAATACCATCTGGAAAACATCTGATTGACAATAACAAATTCTTCAGCATGACAATGATCCACGCCGCCAATGCAGTAAAAACATACCTAGATAGAAAAACACACAGTGGAACACTATCAGTCATGGATCGGCCTCCCCAGACCCAGACCTCAACATTGTTGAAGCAGTGTGGGATCATCCTGACAGAGAACAGAACAAAAGGCAGAAACATCCAAAGAAGAGCTTTGATTGTCCTTCAAGAAGCCTAGAAAACTATTCCTGAAGACTGCTTAAGGTGGTCATACCAAATATTGACTTTCAAGCTTGGCAGGATTGAACAAACTCTGTTTCTGCCTTTAATACCGCATTTCCATGTATATCTGCACATAAATTGCTGCACCTATTTCCCATTTGATATCAAAATATACAGAAATAAGGGCAGAGGGCTTCTGCACAGTACTGTATTTCAACATATTTTAGGATTGGAGGCTGTCTCTGATACTACTGCCACGTTGAGGTTAGAAGGAACTTCCGAGCATGCACACACTGTCCTCCAGAGAACTCACTGGTCAGTAGGAGGTGGTTTTCCACTTGCTGATCGTTGAAAGGTAACATGTGCCTGAGAAGGTTAGGTGTGCAGCACAAGTTACCATGGCGATGCAAGCTGATAAGCTGTAAAGAGCACCTTTGTAACACTGAAGGGTTTAACCTTTACTTACCTCCCTGAGCCCCAAATCCTGCATCATAGTGCAGGCCTCCTGTAACAGGCTCATGTCACTGATTCTCTACGACTCTCAGGGAATTTTGAACTGAGTTTGAAAGAATGGAGTAGGAGGAGGGTGGACTCATGAATCCAGCGTGTGGTTTTTACTTGTTGTACAGCACAATGTCGGGCACCCAGATGAGCTCAGAGGGGACTCTGATGGACGTCACGTTGTTGAAGTCGGAGGGACTCCACTGCAGCTTGTAATCTGTCCATTCCTGTCAATAACACATTTATTAAGTCAGTTTTAGGACACAAATATTATTTAAGTCATATTTAGTGTTTTAGATAAAAATAAACACATTTAAAAAATGATAAAAAAGGAATCTAGTAAATAAACCTTTAAAAAAAAATTTTTAATTACATTTAATTAGCATTTGGATCCACGTAATTAACAAGCATGGATCCAAAAAACTAGCCCATAACACAAATTACAGTCAGGGTCTCGCCCACCTGTTTCAGCCACACGTTGGTTGTCATCATCTGATTTTTCTCATCCTGTT
Organism: Pterophyllum scalare; assembly: GCA_024447675.2. Lineage (NCBI taxonomy): Eukaryota > Metazoa > Chordata > Actinopteri > Cichliformes > Cichlidae > Pterophyllum > Pterophyllum scalare. The sequence continues at coordinate 38,795 of JAMQGT020004062.1, forward strand.
TTTTGCAAATAAATTGACGTAATGAGCGCGCCATGTATTTAACACATTAGTAGGCGCACAGGCACAAAACTGAAAGGAGAAATTATTTATCAGTTTTGAAGGTATGGTTAGATTTCCTACCACATCTATAAGCTGTGCGATCGAGAGGCCAAACTTGACGATGACCACGTCTGTGATGTTCTGCGCCGGTCGCGTCCACTTGCTGTAGCCTCCGAACAAGCTCCTGAAGAGCTCGTCCTCGGTGTGAAGATGATCCCAGTCCTCAGAGAGCACTGACGGAGAGGCAGAGACAGAACCGCTGATCTGTCGGGGTCCACACTTTCATCCTACAACATCCCACAACGGTGTTGGAGTTCTTCTGACTTGCTAAAGCACTAACCCCCCATCCTCTGAGCCAGATTACTTAATCAGTCACTCTTCTTGTGAAACCTTCAATAGTTTTCATTCAGTTTGGTGCATTTTCCAGATCTCATTTGACCTTTTGACAAAACTCTAAACACAGTCCCACTCACTCAATTCACTCCTGATGCACAATCGACGCAAGAGTTAAACACACACAGATGCCTGTGCCACAAAGTAGGTTTTCTTTGGTGAAGGGACTCCTTCTCCGATCATAAAACACAAATATGATGCTTCGTATCTTGAGCCTGAAGGTGCAAACATGAATTTCCATGGCACATGAACGCCTAAGACTTCTCTGCTTTTGGCGTGCTACGTATGCTCTATGCTCTCTAGCCACATACGTAGAATGTGATTAGTCTGTATTCCGTTATGGCAGGGACACAGGACGGCATCCACAAACCGGTGCTTGCTCCTATGTATTTTTAATGGATTAATTATACGTTTCTGAGAATGCATTAATTTGTTGGAAGGCATGAATTCCACATTAATCTATGTATATTTATGAGGACAGTGTCCTTTTTTTCCATTGAATAACCTCAAAAACTTACTGACTGTACCTTTAATACAGTGTGGTACTCCTTCAACGACAATTTCTGTTATTAAAGGAACAGTTCCAGATTTGGAGGCATATACTCCTCGTTAATTAAATTAAAATTTGGTGTCCCTCATGCTTTTTATGCAGAGAGAATCGAATTAGCATTTTTCAAAATTTGAGCCATTTCTTGAAACTTTCCACCCTTTTCTCAAAACTCTGAATCCAAAAGCCAACTTTTTAACAAAATTCACAGTACGTCTGACCTCACTACAAAGCATCGAAACAACTTTTATCTGCGTGTCAAAAGCACACAGTGCTGTCAGATCACACTGCAGCATTCATTACACACTACAAAAATGAATGGTCTTTCCAGGCTCATGCGCAATTCTGCGAAAATATGAAGCAGAGATAAAATGACCACTTAAACCACGATCCTTTCTGTTTTAAGAAGTGACGTATTACAGTAAAAAAGTTACAGCGCTCACTTTGTCCTAGTTTTCTCTTTCACATAAAAAACATTTAATTATTTTTTCTTTTTAATGCATATCTCGTAACGTTTATATGCATCAAAATGTGCTTAAAAAGAGTGCAAGTAAACTTTATGTTGCATGAGAACAGTGTGAAAGGATACATCCACTCATCAGCACCTTATGAGTACTGGGTTGGATCCACTTTTGCCTTCAGAGCTGCTTTACTTCTTCCTGGTACAGATTCAACAGGGTGCTGGAAACATTCCTCAGAGAGTTTGGTCTATGTTGACATGACAGCATCACACAGTTCCTGCAGATTTGTTTGCTGCACATCCATGATGAGAATCTCCTGTTCACCACATCCCAAAGGTGCTCTGTTGGATTGAGATCTGGTGACTGTGGAGGCCATATGAGTACAGAGAATTCACTGTTATCTTCATGTAACCAGTTTGAGATGATCTGAACTTTGTGAGATGATGCGTTATCCTGCTGTAAGAAGCCATCAAAAGATGGGCACACTGTGGTCATAGAGGGATGGACACGGTCAGCAACAATACTCAGGCAGAAGTTTAAACAATGCTAAGTTGCTGCTAAGGGGCCCAAAGTGTGCCAAGAAAATATCCCTCAGACCATTACACAACCAGCAGCAGCCTGAACCTTTGATCCAAGGCGGGATGAATCCATGATTTCATGTTGTTCTGGCCCTACCATCAGAATGTTGCAGCAGAAACAGAGACTCATCAGACCAGGCAACATTTTTCTCTTCTTTTGTCCAGTTTTGAAGAGCCTGTGTGAAATGTGGCTTCAGTTTCCTGTTCTTAGCTGACAGGAGTGACACCAGGTGCGGTCTTCTGCTGCTGCAGCCCGTGTCCTCTATTGCGCATTCAGAGATGCTCCTTTGCATGCATTGGTTATCGATAGACTCCCATGTTATGGCAGAAATAAATATGTTTATAGCCTGCTAGGAAATAATGGTCTTGGCTTCAGTGCTTCTGTTCACACACAGCATCGTCGCCCTCAGGCCACAGAGATCACCAGACTTCAGTCTGTGGTGGCTGTGGACCAGACAACTCCAAAAGCTGTTGTTAATAGCTTATTTTTCATCTCTAACAGTTAGTAAATAATTTGTTTGCTGACAGCTTAATCACTGTCTTGTTCACAGCGCCTTCGCTGTGTAGAAACTGAGGGGAAAAAGTAAATATGTGCACTGTTCAGCACTGTCACTTCACCCTCCTCCTCTAAAGACCGCTGCCTTCCTCTTCCCCCCGTGGGTCATGGGTGTTCCTGATTTATCTCCTCACTTTTCTTGCCTGCTAGCATTTTTAAAGGACTAGTCTGTATTTTCACTCATACGCTGCTTAAACCAATGTCATTACAGTTGACAGCAATGCTGTACCCAGTGTCTTGAGGAAAAGCAATTACCTGAACTTTACTGTTCATAAAATTTCAGAGATTACAATGTGATCTACTACACCTGGATTCAATTTGATCTTACACACAAACCATTAGAGATAAAACAGGTAAAGGTAAAACACAGAGTGTGGTTCCAAAGCAGTCGTCACTGATCAGAGGCGTCCCTTCAGAAACAATTCTCTTTCATTCCTGGTGTTAAACCTTTTTGTGTCAGATGTGATTTCTCTTGCAGGGATGGTGCTAAATATCATCCTTTTCTGCTCAGCCTACACCGAGTAACCTCTCCCTCCCTCACTCTCTGCCTCAGCTTTGAACTCCGGCGAGCCATCTGGCATCACCAGCGAGCAATTTCAGGATTAGCCGGAGTAAGAAACGGCAAGCCAGGAGCACAAACTGTGCAAAGGTGATGCCAGTTTTTGTGATTATATTCGCCATTTATAAGAGACAAAATGATGTCTCAGGTAAGGCTGTGCCAGAGGAGGACGGACAGATAACATGCTGAGGGATTACACAGCCAGGATTAAGTATAAAAACCACCGCTGCCGATTCGAGTTAAAGCTAATTTGTGTGGAGAATTATCAGCCTGTTTCAGTTTCTCTGAAGGATAATGAGTTCATCCTTTTTGCCTGAATACGCAAGATTACGTTAAGTCTATAAGCCGTTACTGCAAATTAAAATGCACTTTTTAAATGTGTTGACAAGCATGTTGGTGGCGGTTGGATCATCAGAATCTCTTCATAAACTGGATGATTTTTCTCAAAAGTCCGATAACAACAACAACAACAACAACAATAATAACAATAATAACTAGTAAAACAAAAAGGGGGGAACTTTGAGTTGAGAGACCTACAGGGTTGTGAAAAAGTATTCAGCCCCTTCCTGAGTTCTTAATTTTTGCATATTTTTCATCACGTGCGTGTTTCAGATCATCAGACACAATCAAAGATATTTTATGAACCTACTGTAGTTTTAAAAATACAAAGTAGATGGATGGTGTGAAGTAGATGGAAATACTCAATACTTCCTATCACGAGTTGGGATTTTTGTTATTATTCTCTTATCGTCCTGTTTTATTTTGAAATCCTTGATTCGTGTTCTCCTGTTACTGACTTCCTTTGTTAGTTGTCCCCCTTTGTGACGTGTGTTCAATTAACCAATCACTCACCTCAGAATACGTTTCCTCTCTTTCACTTCAGAGTAATCAAACTTTCCAGTGTTCTTTATAATAATAATACCTAGAAAGGTTCTGGGAGGGAACTTCCAGTAAGAGTTGCTTTGTACACATCTGCTGCAACTTCTGACTATTGTTACTCACACACCTGGTTCTGCAGGTGTGTGAGTAACACACAAAAGTCAGTTCTGCACACAGGTGAAAAAGACAAGAGAAGCTAACTAACTTTAGTGGAATGTAGCCCAAAAAGCTGAACAGCTGATGGTGACATGAACACTGAAGAATCAGTGAAGAAGAAGAAGTTTGAGTTTTTGAAGCCATAACAGAAACGAGGAGCACAGTAAGGAACTTGGATGGGCACGTTCTCAGAACGCGGCTCTGACAAACTCTGCGTATGATCAGTTTCAGGTGCAGTCAGGCGGGGAAACACACAGAGAGAAACTCAGGGTTGGTTGAGGTTAGGTTTGTAGAGTCTGACTCAGAGTTTAAGTTAGCTCTCTTTCTGGCAGAGAAAACCCAAAGTTTCCCTCATCTCAGGGTTAGCGAGGCCAGTTTTCTGGAAGAGGGCACTATTGTTTATGGATGTCACAGGCCAAGCTGGGGATAGTGTGACTACTCCAGACACTAAAGTGCACTAGAGGTGAACAAATCTTTGCAGGATAAGCTCCTGGACTTGGAGAACAGTGGACCTCCCAGAGGGGGCCGAAGGATCACAGCCACTCTCTCTTTTTAAGGCTGATGGTCACTTTGTTCTGGAGAACTTGTTTAAAAGATGTTGACTGTGACTTTGTCAGACGTCTTGGTTAAAGAGTGAAAAGTGGAAAGCAGACGTCCTTTTAGTGCTGAATCTCTTCTTCTTCAACGCCTCTGCAAACCACAATCTGATTACAACTATTTCGCCACCAAATAAAATGTCAATCAAAAGGCGCATTTAAAATAAAGCTCTTTTCACCCAAATTTATCCTTAAGCTTTGCACCATTTAAACATCTGGTAGACCTTTAATCAGCAGAAAGTCGCTCAGTGGGTGAACATGAATTGGAAAATGGTTGAAATTAGTCTGAATTCAAGTCTTTTAAAAACCTCAAAGACAAATTTTCACATTTCAACCAAATTTAGACCCTAAATTAAGGATTATAAGTGATCACTACAAAGACTGACAGAGAAACACAAAATGATTACTTGTTTATATTCCTTATCTTTGCATCATTTCCTAAAATTATGCATCTAAAGAGGTACGTGAGCCCAGTTTGGTTTGTATGTGAAGTTTACAGAAATCATTATCTGCTTTTCTGAGACTGCCAATGCTTCAGCTACACTCAACATTTCTTGTTCCTGTGGCATGCAGTGTGACTCAGATGGTTTTCACACTGACTGACTCTTCGTGCCCAGCAGATGGGGCAGTGTCACTATCATTAAGCAGGAGGTTTCCCCTGTAGAAGTTTTAGAAAGACTAAAAGGAAACATTTTAACTAGTTTTGTTAATGTGGGTCTTATTTACGCTTACACTGCAGATAATTGTATTCATCAAAAATGCACAGTCACAGACCCACTGGCTTTGCCGTAGGTGACCAGTGTTCACTCGAGTGCATGCCGGGTTAGGAATGTTTCATCAGAGGAAAACGGCGATCACTCCGAGCAGCCTTGTGTTAATTTGCCGGAGCCGGGCGGACCAAAAAACAATGTCAGCAAATCCCCCACCCACCTACACCTGCTGCAGCTTACATGCAGTTTTTCCGCTCCACCCCAGCACCAGATAACAGAGTTGGTGTCAGTCAGCCTAGCTGCAGTCTTTTCTACCCCCCACCCCCCACCCCTTGCAGAAACTCTCCCGATTACCCCTGAATCCTGCCCCCAAAACCACTCCTGTTCCAACAGCATTCAGTCTTCATAACGCAGCCCTCCAACTGTCGCGTAATTTCCCGGCGTTCACCAAGTCGGCTCCTGAATTTAGAGGGTAATTTTCAGTACCTAAAAACACTTACCAGTGTGCACACACACACACACACACACACACACAAACACACACACACACACCATTATGTCTTATTACCCCTTTTGCAACACTGTTTGTACATCCCTGCTGGAATACCCTGAATAAGTCATTAATTAAAATACTTTGTGTATAATTTTTTCTCTTTCTTTTACTTTTTAATACCTGCAACTGTTACCTGTTGAGAGAAATCAATCTGAAAATGGCCACAAATGTGCACAGTTTGTTTGTAATTTTGAGTGCTCAGAAATGCACATTTCAGTCCACACCTAAATCCTTATATTGAAAACTGAAGAATCAGGTGCAATTTTAAAGCTTCACAAAGCTGATCAGATTTTTTTTTTATTGCTTTCAAAAAGTTTCCTGTGTGAAAAATAACAGAAACTAACTGAGGTTTGGCGGGCCTGTTTGTGTCTCTTGTGCCCTGCATCTGGATGTTACTGCAGGATGTTAAGTTTCAAACTGAGTCACTATGATTGTAAGTGTTCCTATAGAAATAGTGTAAAACACCCTAAAAAATACAATTTAAACCCACATTAAGCATTTCTCTGCCTCTAAATGATGATTATTATTAATAATAATAAATATTATGTTACTACTGAGCTTCTCTGTGGCACTGCAGGAATACAGTGTAATACTATTATGGGATAAGATCATTAAACCTTCATTTACTGAATTCAATTTCTATATACTAAAAAAAACGCTGTTATTAATTTCATTATGTCTAAATGGAAAAACAAAAGCTGTATTTCAAGTCTCTACTAGTTAAAAAAAATATCTAAGTTATAAAGTAAGGAAATAAGGTGAGAGAAAGTCTCGGTGCTTTTCGTTACGCTCCTCCAGGAAAGTCACGGCTGATTACCGCACAAATCCCGTCAGTCTCTTCCACCGCCTTACTTACCGGAGTTGATGAGGATCCAGCAGCAGTAAAGCGGCGTCAGGTCGCGTTTCCGCCCCATTTGAAGCGCCGTAAACGGATCACTGCAGATCTGATCACGCAAAGCTCAGCTTGCCTCAGAGGGTCCCAGCTTTTGTTCTCCACGCAGTTCCCCCCCCCGGTCCTCTTCACACAGCTGGACGGATCACAGTCACTGCCTCCCAGCGCACATCACCGCTGAGGTATCAGGCTCCCATTGGACTTGATGAATCGGTCTTATATGTCCGCAATAATCCTACCTCTGTAATAATGAGGGGGCGGGCATCTGGTTAATTTAATTAGCCCTAATAGTTAGCCCCAATCAAAGGACTTACAGAGCCCAGTAAAGAATTTCAAACATTAATTTAGTTAAATGAATTGAATCTAAATACCACTGATGATTAGACTGTGGTAAAATACACAAGGACAAGAAAAGGTCCAATGAGCAGCTGCTGTTGGCACTTTTTAAAATTGTACTTGTTATTTATTGATATAAATTTCTTTAGTTAGTGGTGTACTTAGCTCTTTATTTTAATCTAAATTAACCCCCTTTTCCCTTCAGAGCTGCTTTGATTCGGCACAGATTCAACAAGCTGCAGGAAACAGAGATTTTGGTCCATGCTGACGTGACAGCATCACACAGCTGCTGCACATCCACGATGAGAATCTCCCGCTTCGTGGACTTAACCTGCTCTGTTTGCCACGCTGCCTGCGTACCTGTTGCGTGACCACTGCACAGCTGAATAAAGATTTGGACTTGGTCTCCTGTGTTTGTTGCACTTCCACTTACCTGGACTCTAAAAGGGTGGAGTAATGGGACACGCTGTGAGTGGACAAAGCACCCACACTGGTTCTTTCCTCAGTACTTAATGGCATGTATTTATGGTATTTATTTCCAAGTGCTGCAACCTAAAGATGTTTTAAAAAATGCTGAAGATGTTGCATCATTCATCATACTGTTATATAATAGTTCTAACTGTGAGGCATACCCTCTGAATTAATTAGCAAGTTGCTGCTAAAAATGTGATGTTAAGTCTGTAAGGCCTTTTTTAATCATCTCATGAGTAAAATAAAAACTTATAATTTGCTGAAGGTGCAGATCTGATAGGTAAACACCCTTCTGTAAGTCACGTGTTTATTCCACTTAATTGTTAATTTGCGGCAAAATGACAGTAATGTACTGTATGTCCAAGTAACAACAACATAGTAAATTTTAATTTCTAATCTGGAAAGTATTTATTCCTGGTATTCCTGTTATTCCTGTAGTCTTGGGTGTTCTCAGCTTCACTCCTTTTTTCGTGCAGCCTGAAGATCGCCTGCAGGAATCACAGCCATTAGGATTTCTTCAATAATTACTAGCTATCAGTCATGTGCTCTGCCCACTCCAACTCCTCATCATGTCCTCGGTATGAAAGCTGTCTGAAGCAAATCTTTCCTCACTTTTTTGCTATGGTTTTGTTATCCTGCACACCTCATAGGGATTTCTATGTAGCAATATTTTACATGCATTGTAAATATTTACACTCTCCAATCTCATTGTATATTCTGTATAATGACAATAAAGGTATTCTGTTCTATCTGGGATAATAGAGGCTTTTTCCCCTCCAGCCGGGCTGATTTTGAAGCAATAAAAGATTGTAGAGATGCCACTGAAATCACATAACTCTGATTATATACAAAACTGTGCAAAAGTATTGAGCCACCTCTCATTTCTTCATATTTTGCCTCCAAGCAGTCAGACTTTCTTGTCATTGTTTAAAGTGGTTGGCTGTTTCTTCGCTCATTTTCAGTTCATTTTCAGTCTTTTTGTAACAAAATTCCATCTTCAGGCACTTTGTTACTAGCAGCCTGTCACAAAAACACTCATTTCTTCCCATTTCTTTTTCTGAATTGATGAAAAATTCCGAAGATAACCCAGTTTGACAGAAATGAAATAATATTTTTGCACCAACAAAATGATTCCCGAAGAGCCGTTAGCTGAAAACTTGGCATGTCTCAGCGTGGTGTGCAGTGTGTCCTTAAAAGATTGGAGGAAACTGGACGAGTGGAGGACAAAAGAAGACGTGACATCCAAAGAAGAGCTTTGAATGTCCTTCAAGAAGCCTGGAGAACTATTCCTGAAGACTGCTTAAAGAAATGAGAAGAAAGCTGCCTCAGAGAGTTCAGACTGTGTTGATGAATAAAAGCGGCCATACTAAAATTGACTTTTAAGCTCGTTAGAACTCTGTTTTTGCCTTATATTCTGTATTTCCATATATGTTAGCACAGGATTTAATAAATCACTGCACCTATTGCCCAGTTTCCTAGCTCAAGACTTTTGCCCGTTACTGTGCGTTTGCTCAGCTCATCCCAGGTCTTTATTGAAGCCGTGTGATGTTTGCAAAAAGTGGAATGGTTGTTTCCATAATTCACAGAAACAAGCCTTGGTGTCCCGGATGTTTGATCTCTTTCCTGATGATTCTCTGGAGAAACATCATAAAGTATATTTTGGGTCCTATTGTTGTGTGGGGATAGGTGGCTGCTCAAAATAACTTACAGGCCTCCTTTTGATTTTGATACCAGGCTCCTCTTCCAGCTGTGGTTCTTTCTAGGGTAAAATAATATTCTATTAAATGGTTTAAATAAGTGTACCTAAGAAATTTCAGCTTATCAAGTGCATTTGATGAGCAGCACCTGGCTGCTACTTACCCTCCTAATTCCTGTGGCAGCAGTGAGGGTTTACTTTCACACACTGGTTCTACATTTTGGATTAGTTATTCTTAAATAAATAATGACAGTGTAATATCTCATGTTTTGTAGTTAATCTCAGGTTGCAGCTTCCTAATTTTAAAACCTGCTAAAATTTGTTCATCTTTATTATGTCTGGATACATAAAACCTTGAAAGAAGACGTATTTTCTTTTTACCATGACAGTCTATAGTAGAGCAGGACATGAGCATTGCAGAGGACCCACAAAAAATGGACTGATTTCTAAACTTTTTACCGTTCTCATTGTGATTAAGTAAACAGCATGAACAGAACAACACTGCAGCATGGGCATGTACTAGTAGGCTAAAGAAAAGCACAGACCCACTGCTGTGGAGCCGAGAAAAGAGCTGCAGATATAACAGAAAAACTTCCTAAACTGTAAAAACCTTTGAATTGAGCCTTTTTCTGCTTCTTGATGGTGTTAAATACAAGTTGAGTCCTCTCCATAAAGCTCCTGTTAATATTCCCTTTAAGTGAAAGAGATCAGAAAGTAAGCACTTTTCCCAAGATCAGAGTTAGATTATAGCTGACTGCTGAAGCCAATCTCACACACACACACACACACACACACACACACACACACACCTCTCTATCAAGGTCAATAGTCTCTCAGCTTCAGTCAGGCGGTGCACGAGAGCATCATTTGACTCTATTTCTCTATCTTGTATGAAGTGGTGTCTGGGGTTGGAAGTCAGAAATGCAAAGTGCCTGAATCAGCAGATTAAAGTGCTGAATTTTAGTGCCACCTTACTCAGTGAGTGGAAACGAAACCAGGGGAAGGAGAGAAGTGAACTGGAGAGCCGGAGGACCTTAAATCTTTAGTATGACTGTGCTGACTGCAGAGGGGTGACAGATGAATGTGCATTTCTAGGGCTGTTACACCCAGCGGCCACTGTGGGGCCTCTAGAGTACAGTTTTGTTTGTGGGGGGTCCTGAAGCTTCCCTGTTGTTTGCAGAGGTCACTGTTGTCCGTTTGCACGTAAGGCAAAGTGACTCTGCTTGCGCTCAACATAAAGCTGAGTCTGTTTTGACTCTGAACCAGATCAGAAATCTATGTAAGCCCATTTCTGCCAAAGTGCACATTTAGTTAATTATGATCATCTCTGCCACAACTGTTGTTGCTTGAGCTTTGCTCCCATCATCATGTCTGCGTAGGTTTCTTCAGGGTGCTTCAGTTTCCTCCAACAATATGAAACACTCTAACCCTAACAGTGGAAAAGATGAAACACGCTACCTTGATGTCGCCCACTCATTAGAGAATTCCTGTTATGAAACCTCGGGCTGAGCATTTTCACCGTTGCCGCTGTGGTGTTTTGAAGCCGAATGCGATGAGAGGAAATGAGGACACCGGAGCCTGGGTTATCTCATAATGACCATAACTTACAAAAAGAACTTCATGAGTTATTCAGTGAGATTTGAAGCTCATCAAGTCATCAGGAAAGCGTTTGCTGATGTCACAGAGTGAGGGAGGTGATGGCAGTATTCCCATACACTCACCGGACACTTTATTAGGTACAGTTCAACTGCTTGTTAACGCAGATCTATTCAGCCAACTCAGTACATTTAGACATGATCAAGACGATCTGCTGAAGTTCGAACTGAGCATCAGGATGGGGAAGAAAGGTGATGCAAGTGGCTTTGAATGTGGCGTGGTTGTTGGTCTGGGTATTTCAGAAACTGCTGATCTACTGGGATTTTCCCACACAACCATCTGTAGGGTTTACAGAGAATGGTCTGAAAAAGAGAAAATATCCGGTTCTTTGCATACACAGCTCAAGAGCATCTTAACAGCAGCAGAAGACCACATCAGGTGCTTCTCCTGTCAGCAAAGAACAGGAAAACTGAGTCTACAGATCACACAGGATCACTAAAATTAGACAACAGAAGATTGGAAAAGCACTGTCTGGTCTGATGAGTCTTGATTTCTGCTTCAGCATTCAGATGGTAGGATTGGAATTTGGCATAAACAACATGAAAGCTTGGATCCATCCTGGCTTTTATCAGTGGTTCAGGCTGCTGGTGGTGCAATGATGTGGGGGTATTTTCTTGGCACATTCTGGGACCCTTACTACCAATTGATCATTATTTAAACCCCACAGCCTCCCTGAGTATTGTAGCTGCCCATGTCCATCCCTGTATGACCACAGTGTACCCATCTTACGACAGCCATGTCACAAAGCTCATATCGTCATTGTACTCAAATGGCCTCGACAGTCACCAGATCTTAATCTATCAGAGCACCTTTGGGATGTGGTGGAACAGGAGATTCACATCATGTATCTACCAATCTGCAGCAACTGTGTGATGCTGTCATGTCAAAATGGACCAACATCTCTGAATGTTTCCAGCAGCTTGTTGAATCTGTGCATGAAGAATTAAAGCAGCTCTGAAGGCAACAGGGCTCCAAACCAGTACTAGCAAGGTGTACCTAATAAAGTGGCTGATGGTTGTATGTGTCCTTTCACAGTTTTCTCATGCAATACAAAAAGTACTTGCACTCTCTTTGTATTTTGATGCACATAAGATATGTTATGAGATATGCATTACAAAGAAAATTATAATCTAATGGATGCTTTTTATGTGAAAGAGGAAAATAGGACACAGTGAATTCTGCCATCTTGAATATTTACTGCATACTGATGTTTCAGTGGGTGTAGATTATGACCAAGTCTTGTTGCAACCATAGGACTCGCCTCCTGCTGGCCATTAGGAAGAATGACAGTTTAAGGCACTTCGTGTTTTAGACCCAGAAGCTACATCTGTCTTTGATCCTGCCTCGATTCTTGACTGGCACATTTAAATAGTAAAAACAAACAAATAAACAAGCACGTTAACATTAATCAGTAAACACAAAGATATTCACTCTATACTATAGAATTTTATATATATATTTTCAAGTAATAATATTAAAAATTATTGGGCATTAAATATGTCTGTTTATATAAAAACCCTGTTGTGAAATAGCCCCGGTCACTATTTCAGTTTCATCAAGAGTTGCATAAGAATATTTGTTGACTCTTTTAAGATGTGCGCTCCTTCTATTCTGAGCCCTCCGGGTTTCCGTAGATTCTGTCAGTACAGCCAGGCAGCAGCTGAGCGAGGCCTGATAGCAGGAAACAGACAAGAGGTCTCACTCTGCTGCTGCTTGTATGCCGGGTTGTGGAATTTAAACCAGACATTTGTGACTTCTCCGGGTCCAGTCTGCATGCCCAGCAGTCTAAGTGGAGATACCCAGTCTTCCCTCTCTCCAGCCTCCTCCAGCTCTTCTTGGAGAGACAATGATCTGTTCCCAAGCCAGCCAAGAGACATGATCTCCAGCTAGTCCTGGGTGAGGGGCCAAATGGGCCAAACTACATGTGAAGGGATGTCGCTTCACCTGGCCCTGGAGCCAGGATCTGGTGGCCTGGCCTAAGGCTGTGGAACACCTTTCTGTAGGCTCACCACATGCTGAAGGAACTGTGAGGGTCCAGTGATCCAGTCAGAGGCAGAAACCTGAAGAGTAAAGTCAAAATTTTGAGAATAAGAACAACGCTCATAGTCCTAACACTTTTTGCCACACTGTGTTTAGGTGCTAAAAAGGTAGCTGTGCACTGACAATAGCAGGTTGATTTCAGGAGACAACTTTAATCTAGAAATGTACAAACTCTGTTTTTGCCTCATATATTGTATTTCCACGTATGTTTGTACATTAGACAGGCTTCTTCATTGGCCATGTTTAAATCCATTCTCAAGACCCACCTCTTCTGCTTGGCTTTCGACCCAGTTTTATTTTATTTATTTTATTGTTTCACTCATGTTCAATTGTGTCTTGTATTTTATTGATGCTTTTATGTTGTGTTGTAATTTTGATTCTATTTATTGTATATTCTCTTGTTCTGGTGTGTTTTTGCTCCCCTGCTCAGCACTTTAGTCAGTGGCAGCTGTTTTTTAAGTGCTTTATAAATAAAGCTGGCTTGGCTTGGCTTGGCTTTAAGGCGCGCCCGCTGCGCTAGGGCTCGCTCCCGCGGAGTAGTGGGTCCTCCTATTCGCTACACGATCTTCGGCGCAAGCGGGGCTTCTCTGTGTCAACATTACAGAGAGATGAACTGCAAGCAGCAGTTAACCGAGCCAGCGGACGCGTGTGTAACCGGCCTGTTTCCGTGAACATCTCGGGGAGCCAGACAGCCGGCTGGTAAGGAAGGTCACATAAAAGGAGGCTTTTTTTTAAAAATAAAACAGAGCAGGGAGCACCTGTGCTTTAAGCTAGCGCTGTGGCTAATTAGCTGATCAGCTAATGTTATCTACCAGCAGCTTAAATAACAAGACAGGAAAAACCTGCATGAGGTTACAAACGCTTTATAATGAGTTTTGAGGGGTTAAATACATAAAAGTGAACTAGGCGTGCTTTGAATTTGACATCGCAGCCTGTTGGCTTTAGTTGCAGGGGTTTCCTTCTGGGTATTCCCCCATAATTCATTCACTCTGGCTGCAAGGTACGAGATGGCTGGACTGATTATGTGTCGTGTGTGTAGTTTTTGTTTCAGAGCTTTCATTAGCAGCAGCAGGAGGGGTCCTGAGCGTGACATGCTGATAGAGGAGTATCCAGCCCACTGATGGAAACCCAGAGAAAGAGGTAGGTCCACCCAGAGTCCTCCTCCTTCTCCTCTGCAGGATTATCCCACTCAGCTGGCGGCCCGTGATCACCGTGTGACATTGCCTGCGGAGTTGTTGTGCTTTCACCCACAAAACATCTGCTGTTTGTGAGCGAGGAGGTGGAGGCTCAAACACCGGTCGAGGACCTGCTGCCAGGCGGTTTGTCCGCCTCTGCTCTGCTTCATCAGCCGCCCACACACTTCTGACTCTTATCTGACTCATCATGTGATTTTAGTTTCGCTTTTAATCAGTTTTATTAGATAAGGTCGTGAAAGCAGTAGCCAGTTTCCTGTATTTTGTAATGAAAGATCTTTAGACTCCCTTAGAAATTTATGTACCCCTCCTCTTTCCAAATGAGCAGTTCATTCTTCTTGCTAATTTCCATGACTCTCTCTCCCAGCTCTGGGGACGACGACGGCGGTGGCGAGCGAGGACTGCTCCACACTTGGAAGGGCTACTCCTACAGCATCACCCCCGAGAGGCTGCTCCTCCCCCGGCCGGTCCTTCAGGTTGCTCTGGGCACGCGGCATGGCGTTCTCTTGGTGGAAGGTGGGACATTTTTATGACTTTTTATGATTAATGCTGATATTTTATGCTGCTGGGATTAGTTGTTCTTCATTCTGATTTTAATCCTGATGTTTTAGGTAAAACTAAGGTTAACCTACACTGATTGGCTGTTACTTCCTCTTCAGGGGGACAGGTGTACAGCTTTGGCGAGTTGCCGTGGAAGCAGAGTCAAGTGCCTGAGCCGGCCAAACCGACCCTGGAGGGCGCACTCAGCGGGCAGCGGGTGGTCGCAGTCGCAGCAGGAAGCTTCCACTGTGGGGCTGTGACCGAGGATGGCGGTGTCCACATGTGGGGAGAGAACGCTGCGGGGCAGTGCGGCTTGTCAAGCATCAGCAGCGTTCCCAACCCAACCCCTGTCGCCCTGCAGGAGTTGGACGCTGTTGCCGCGCCCCCGCAGATGGTGCCGGTGCTAGAGCTGGCCTGTGGGGAGAAGCACACCCTTGCTCTGTCGGTGCAGCGAGAGGTGTGGGCGTGGGGAAGCGGCTGTCAGCTGGGCCTCAATGCCGCCGTCTTCCCTGTGTGGAAGCCTCAGAAGGTGGAGCACCTAGCGGGCCGGTATGTGTTACAGGTGGCCTGTGGGGCCTCGCACAGCCTCGCTCTGGTGCGCTGTCTGGGGTCCCACGACAGCCAGCGGCCACATGTGGACAAATGCGGCAGGTGTAACCAGCTGCTCTACACAATGACGGACAAAGAGGACCACGTCATCATCTCTGACGGCCACTACTGCCCGCTTGGCGTGGAGCTGACTGAGGATGATGGCAAGCTTGAGGCTCCCGTCCCCACCACAGGTCTCAAAACATCCCCATCAGAGCCAGTGCTCCACTCTCACACCTCAAAGTTTGAGTCTCCTGCAGTTACTACAGACACTGACCCGACCTCTGACCTCTCCCACCCCGAGGCCCCTGAGGAAGGGGAAACATCTTTGGTTAATGGCGTGCTCCAAGCCTCGGACTCAGACGCCTCGGCTCCGTCTGAAGGCGGTAGTGGCGCAGCCGTCGGGGTCAAGAGCTCGCCGTATCCGGATGAGCAGGCCGTGAAGGATTACCTGAGGAAACTGTCGGACAGCACGCAGATGGAAGCGAAGGCAAGCGGGGGGCTGCACGCTCTGCTGGTGAGCTCGACTACAGCGTGTTTTCACCCTCTAATCGTTTGTTAAATTCATCTTAAAAGTCTTTTATAATCTGATGGAAATATTTCTCCTTTTCTTTCCAATTTTCCTGTAAAATTTGATTCATAATGTGAGTTTACAACTCAAAACTGATGTAATCCTTTTCAGCTTGTTTGATTTTTTTTTTCTTATATTGCCAAAAATCTGCCCCAAATTTATATTTGACAGAAACTGCGTGACGCTGCACAGACGCAGGAAGTCAGACATGGGTATGGCATGGAGCGTCTGGTTAATTTTCAAAATAAGAGCCTGTGAAGAATATCTGGTTTATGCTCGCACACTGATCATATTTTAATTTCAGTCACAGTTTTGGTTAGCTGTAATTATTAAAAACAAAATAATCGAGGTGAAACGATCGTTAGGCTGCATTTTGTGCCCTCTGATGGACAAACTATGTAACATCAGTATTCCTAACATGGTTTAAGGTTATTTCTCCTGTCTCTTCTTTTACTTTAAATTTTCATTTATCAGCTGTTATAAATGCTGATACCAATATACTGGAAAACAGCTAATATCTTCCCGCTGATAAATTAGTCAGGCTCTAATTAAAGCACAAATAATTCTGCAGATAAAAAGGCACAGTTTTGTTTTCAATTCTGTAAATCTGCGATTCACCAGCGCCTATATCAACTTTTTTTTTTTTTTGAGCAGCCCTGCTCGCCGCTGTGGTTCTTGCAAAAAGTCACACCATGATTGTTTGGGGCCACTTCAGCTTGTGGTTCACCGCCCTGTTTTTGTGAAGTCAGCAGAGAGGGCTTTAAGCCGCGAGTCAGCCTCTACTGACATCTGTCTGAAACATCACTGAACGAACTTGGAGACTTCCAGATGGGACAGAGGGAAGTTGCTGCAACAGTTTCTGTTCCGACCTCCTTTGCTCCAACATAGGAAGCAGCACCTGTGGTGTAGGAGCAGGCCCCTGCAGGTCATGCATGACTGTGAATGATTAGAGAAACTACAATAAGAAGTAGAAATAACTCAGAAATTGGATTTGAACATTTTTATGGCATTACTGTTGTTATTGGTGACTTTTTAAATGAGGCATTTTTAAGTGTAGATTTGATCTTTTTTCTTTTCCTGCACTTGAATTGTTCAAGGATCACAGGAAAGCTGATAATCAGGCAGCTATGCTTGATGATGGCGGTGTAATGTTGGCATTTGTTTTGAAGTGTTCAGAGGGTTAACCACTGAACTTCTGAAATGCTGCCGGTGCAGTTTGAAGCCCTTTGAATGACAGAACAAAAGCACCAGGACTTCAGATCACTGCTCTTTTAAATCTAACACGCAAGAATTTATTTGAAGAGTCAGATGAAACCACAGCTTTCAGTGTTTTTATGGTAGTCAAGGAGGAACTTCTGTCTTCCACCCAAACTCCTTTAAACCTGTCATCCTGTTTCACTCTTCTTCCAGCCCTCAGCCGGAGGACTGATCTCCTCCACTCCCACCTCCACGCTCAACAACCTGGTGGCCTCATGCGCCTCTGCGGTGGGCGAGCGGGTCGCCTCCACCTACGAAGCCCTGTCCCTAAAAAAGATGATGAACTTCTACCTCCCCTCGGGAGCGCCGCGGTCAGGAGGATCCCCCGGAGTGGTCGATAACTCAGCTGAGCGTGTCCGCCAGGAGGACTCCGTGCAGGCGAAGAAGAGCTCCAGCACAGGGGACATCCGCGAGGAGGAGGCCGAGGGTCTGCGGCGCCGCCTCTCGCTCCCGGGGCTGCTCTCACAGGGTAGATACGCTGTTCACCTCCTTTCCTCCTCCTATGCCCTGCTGCGTAAGTACGCCTCGCGCTCATGCGAGTCGATGGCAGTCCGCACGCGTTCACGCTTCAGGCTTCATCGTCCAGCTTGTGAGCTCAGCGTTGTGGCATTCTTTGTGCATAGTTTAGTGTGTCTGTTTGTCTGATTGTAAAGATGCATCTGATGTGAAGATGTTTAGCTGAGTTTCTGCTCTCATCAGCATTATGACCTTATCACACGCAGCACTGCAAAAGTCTTGAGCCACCCCTCATTTCTTTATTTTTTATTTTTTAGAAAAGTAAAAACAGAAACAATTTCTAAGGAGCTTGAATGTCAATATTTGGTGTGACCGCCTTTATTCTTCAGCACAGCCTGAACTCTCTGAGGCAGCTTTCTTCTCATTTCTTTCAGTAGTCTTGAGGAATAGTTCTCCAGGCTTCTTGAAGGACACTCAAAGCTCCTCTTTGGATGTTTCTGCCTTTTGTTCTGTTCTCTGTCAGGATGATCAGTGACAGATGGATCAACTGGACTGAAACTGAGTGAAAAAGAAGCTCAAGAACACTTCAAAAAATGACAAGAAAATCAAGCCATGTGTCTAAAGTTTGTTGTTTGTTAAAGGTCAAAGGTCAACACCCTACATGTTAATTATTTACAGATGTATCCAGACAAATATATCGCTCTCTCCACACCTGCAGAAATGTAAAACTCACCCACGCACCCCACTGTGAACAACTCATGTTTTCAATTGGGAATTTTGTCTGTTAAAAAAAAGTTACATCCCACATTTCTTTCCAAACAAGCTCTTAATTGGATGAATAATTTTTTTTTTTGAATCACTTCTAAAAGTATCAAAGTTCTGCTTTGGTTAGTGCCGCCTGTGAAAGCTTCATGTTAAAACTACCAGCTCTCCTTCTGGCAGGCTGTTTCACTGCCCTGGAAACAGCAGAGAGAACAAAAGGATTTGGCAGATTTAATGGAGCAGAATGAAGGTTTTAGATGCGACTTAGAGAGAAAGGTGTTTGGTGCATTATGGGAAAGGCCTTTGCTTCTGCGTGACCCCATGCAGGAATTAGATCCCCGCCTGTCTGTCGTCACATCGTTCTTTCCTCACAGAGGGACTGACATAGTTTGCTCTAGATTTCATCATCTACTCGTGAGCTGACATCTTACGAATGTCAGTATTTAAAGACCTCAGAGATGAGGAGGTTTGATGAGGAAAGCCTGAAAACTTTATACATGTGCTGTGCACCACCAACCAAATCCAGCAACAAGAGTTCAGCTTGTGTAGGTGATTATCTTTATGTCGTTAATTAATACTGTTTGATTTATGCGTCTGTGGATGTTGGAATAATTCAGAATTAATTTTATGTTTTTCTCCATCTGTACAAGAGGTGGAGATAAACATGGTTTAAGCAGATGATGTTATTTGATTTATTTCAGTCACTAAAGGCTTAAAAATCAAATTCTTCTTCATGGTTTAAATTGTAAAATCATTCATTCCTGCAAGGCGAGCAACATTCATCTTCCAATAAAGGTTATTTTCCATTAATAAGTTTGTGGTTTAATCTCAATATGCAACAGTGCACAAGAGGGATAAGAAGGGAGTGCAGGCAGGGTGGAGCAGGTGGAGAGCTGCAAGAGTTAAAGGAGAGGTTTGCAAGATGATACAGATTCACTGTAAACACCTGCGTTCTTTCCAGTTTGGCCCTGGGAGCTTTAATTGTGTCAGAGCATGCTGGGAAAACTCCAGTTAGTTGGCCCCGACAGCTCAAAGACAGAGAGCGTTAGCATTTCTAGAAAGAAATACAAAAAAAAGAAAAAAAAATTGTTAAAACTGTCACACATTGGAAAAAGTAACTTAAAAACACAACCTTGGCAACAAAGATCACCTGTTCTTACTGTAAGTCATGAGCACAGGACGGGGAACGCACGAGTGTTTGTCATGTGCTTGGTGGCTGACGCGTCTCTGTGCAGGCATGCTTTTCTTTTGGTCAAACTCCTGTTTGCTTTGGTTCAGACATGTTGTAAAAATATGTCATCATTTCATGAACTCGTAAATTTGGTCTTATTTGCTCATTCAGCCAAAAGCTGGTTATTTTCAAGTTTTTAAATGAATTATTAAAGACTGTGAATTTCTCTGTGCAGTGTCGCCGCGGCTGCTGAGGAAAGTCGGTCGTCCCAGGGTGCGAGCCGTCGCCCTCACCCCTCTGGGAGGGGCCGTCCCCGAGGACCATGAGGTGCTGCCCACCCTGCAGACGGAGGTGTGGAGCTGGGGTCACAGTGAGCACGGGCAGCTGGGACACGCAGACAACCTGGCCAGGTAGGAGTTTATAAAAGGACTCTGCTTCAAGAAGGCAAGCACACAAGCTCATGACAACAAAGTCAACCCACTTCACTTTCCCATGTGTATATTCACCAGTCTCAATAACTGTTATTTAGGTTATAGATCAAGGATCTAAAGATTTACCACCTGAACAAATACGGTTACAAATGCTATGTACTAGGCAACAAGAAGAAATTATGAGCTCTAATTTAAAGAATCACCAAGTATCTGTGTCGGTTAGGCTCAAATAAAAATGGTTTTTCACGATTTTTAGACTCTACATTTGTGTGCACAGCATGTCAGTAACTTTGTGTCTGTTTGCAGACTGCAGCCGCTCTGCATCAAGAGTCTGAACAACAAGGAGGTGGTGCGGGTGGCTGCCGGCGCCCACCACTCCCTCGCCATCACAGCTCAGTCTCAGGTCAGTAAGGCTTATTATACCAAAGTGCTGAGGTGGAAATGTTTACATTTCATCTGATTTTTCAAAGTAAGAGCAGTTCTACGTGAACAGTTTCCTCCAAAACTCTAAGGTCTAATCCACGGGTGGGTTTTAAAATTGGGTTTTTCATCATTTGCTTCTGCATGAAAGCAGAACAACATAAAACAGCACTGTCATGGTCATCCACACCAAGAGGTGGCGATATAGCCATAATTCTTAGCCAGAAATAAACAAGTAAATAAACCAGGGCAGGGTTCTAGGCAGCTGTTGATTGAATTTCAGCAGTCAGCTACTGGAACGGATCGCTGTCGTAACAGTTAGCTAGAAACGCAGCCATTTGCATTAGCAAGCAGTGTCCAGTCAAGTGGCTTGTTTGATGAATACAGAGCCACGTAGAGGGAAAAGAAGTTGGAAACCACCTCTTTACCTTCACAGCATCTTTTTCGAGTGATTACTTGCTCTGTGATGCTTTTCCATGTTTCATGTGCGCATCCACTATTGGAAAAGTGTAGATATGACAGGAAATAAAGAAAAGCGTCATAGAAATACAGATTTTTACGTTTTACATTTTCTTTGCCTTCCAGGTGTTCTCGTGGGGCAGTAACAGCTCCGGTCAGCTGGGACACATGGAGTCACCGAGCACCGTGCCCCGCCTCGCCAAGGTCAGGAGGCCAGCCACGCCCACATTCATGTGCGTAAACCCTGTAAGCTTGTGTTTTTAACATCTGCTTTCCTCGTCCAGCTGTCAGAGGGGATACGAGTGTGGGACGTGAGCGCAGGAGAGAGACACACCCTCCTGCTCGCAGACGGAGACTGCATCCAGCCAATCATTTACTACAGCGGGCAGCAGGTGAAGGAGGGCGAGGAGGAGCGCGGCAATGGGAAGGAGCTGCATCAGCAGGGAGGGGGAGGAGAGGAGGAGGAGGAGCAGGCGGGGGGGTACACTCAGCAGCCTGTTCTGCTGCCCTTCTGCATGAATGTAAGTGGTTTACGGTTTCAGGTTAGCTCGAGTCCTGCATGAAAGAAGAAAGTGGCAGCACTGATACAAACTTCTCTACTGTGTGGTTGTGTGGGTGTGTGTGTGTGTGTGTTTCTCCTTGTTTTCCAGCTCGGTTATGTGAACAGTGTGTTTGCGGGCGGACGGCGGTGTGTGGCGCTCTCTGACAGGAACGTGATGGGCTTCATTGCCAGCCTCCATGAGCTCGCGTCAACAGAGAGGAAGTTTTACAGCAAGCTGTGTAACGTCAAGTCTCAGATTATCCGCCCTCTGCTGGAGCTGGGTACCAAATAAGCATCATGAAGGCCGAAGTTTTCCAGCTCTGATTTTTACCATTCGTTGTTTCTGATTTTCTTCTGTTTGGGTGCCATCCTTCTCCAGAGTCTCTGAGCTCGGCCCTCGGTCAGGTCGTCTTCGGCCTCCTGCAGACGCTGGCGAGCAGGTTTGGCCGGCTGTGTCACCTGACTGGGCAGCACGCCACCAGCCTCACTGCCAACCTGCGGCGTGGCCGTGAAGTCAAAAGCCTGCTCATCCTCGAGCACACCAGCATTTTCCTCGACTCTCACCATGAGTACGTATTCAGAAGCATCACAACTTGAAACGTTTGCTTGTTCGTATCGTGACACTTACAACACTTGTGTTTCCGTATGAAGTTACTGCAATGCCGTCGGAAACTTCCAGGCGATGGGAGGCTTCCAGGCTCTCACCAAACCCTCCGTGTGAGTGCGCGCAGACTATTTCTACATGAACTTTAAAAAAAAAAAAAAAAAAACCTGACTCATTTTTAATAAATTTGTGGTGATTTTCTTGCAGAGACGTGTTTGGGAAAAGTCCGGAGCTGCTCCAGAAGCTGTCCGAGTGCGGCGAGGAGAACCTTACCACGGCCGACCTCCTGGTGGCGCTCTTCTACCTCCCGACGCACCACGTTTACGAATACGGCCGACTGCTGCTCAAACTGGCCACCTGCTTCGAAGTGGTAGGTGGAAGAAACACGAGCAGCAGCGATTGTGATCCCAAAGTTTGTATATTGTTATTTACTCTTTTAAGCTCTTGTGTTATAGTAACTTTAATATTTCTAATACAAATGTTTGGCATTGGTGTTCAACACAGCCTTCAGTTTCCTCCTGAATAACCAGCCTACAGGAAATTATTTGTTTACTTGCTCTTTTTTTTTATAGCTTGAATTTTAAAGCATTAAACCTTTTTTACAATTACAAACACATAAACATTCTTCCTGATGTTGCCATCACTTGGTATTGCAACGTCTATCACTACAGCCTTCTTCCTTTGTTTGTCCACCACTATGATGTCCGGTTGGTTAGCCATCACAGGTTTGTATCTGGAGGTCCCACAGGATCTTAGCTGTTATTCTCGGCCCTTGGGGGTGTATCCCATTTTGACCTTGGGAAATCCAGGTCATACTTGGCACAGATGTTCCTGCATACTATGGTTGTGGGGTTCCATGTATGCCCTGCCGGCTAGCATCTTGCACCCTGCTGTTATGTGCTGGATTGTCTCAGGGGCACCTCTGCACTGCCTCCACCTGGGGTGTTGCCTTGTGTGGTAGACCCCAGCCTCTATCGATCTTGTGCTCAGAGCTTGTTGATACTGCTGCATCTGCTGTAGATAGTTTTTAGGCCCTCCACTTTTTTAATATTTTTAAGGACATGCTGCACACTAGGCTGAAATATGCCAAGCTTTCTGTCTGTCAAACTATGTTATCTTTGGAATTTTTTTCTTAGATTTAAGTAAAAAAAATGGGAACAAATGATGCATTTTTGCAACAGGTTCCTAGTAACAAAGTGTCTACAGATACAATTTAAAATGGGCTCTTTGCTAAGGTGACTGATATGTGTGGAAACAACACTGATTCATCCCTTACTGATTCACAGTCCAGTGTTAAGTGGTTTAACAAACGAAAAAAACATGAAACCTGTTGCCTGTCATTATTTTTGAGTTGTGGTTTTTGTTTGTTCCCTTTAGTGCTCCACTGAGTACCAGAAGCTGCAGGACAGCTGCTCCAAGTTTGAAGCGTCAGTCCTGCGACTGAAGAGAAAAAAGGAAAGAGGCCGACTACACCGTTCACTTCTGGAAGAGCTTTCCTGGAAAAATGACGGTAAATTTGCTCGTTTCGTTAGCCTTACGTTGTCAGTTCCCAGAGTGACGCCTCATAATGTCGAATGGCGTCTTTGTGTATCGTCAGGACTCTCTGCGAAAGCCTCACCGGCGGCTGATCTGTGAAAGCAGCAACAAGGGTCTGACCCTGCAGAACGCCGGCAGGTTCTCCGTCAACTGGTTCATCCTGTTCAACGACACTTTGGTCCACGCACAGGTCAGCCACACACACTGACATGGAAACACTTCCCTCACTTCTTCGCCTCTTTCACTTTTATGAAGCCCCCATATTTCAGACACTGTAACCTGGTGTGTTTCAAGCGTTTGTGTGTGCTTGCCTCCGTGCTGTCAGGGCGTGGCGCCTTGTAAAAATCTTGTAAGTATGCAGCCAGCAGCAAATCTCAGCACAGCAACCCCAACTCTCCCTCTGTCCCACTTCTTCCTCCTCCTCCTCCTTCTGTGTGGGTGGGTGTGTGAAGGGTTTGGGACTCTGTGTCATAAGATTTGGCCCTGTGAGACAACACATGCACGCAGACACACTTATTAAGCAGCAAGTCATTACTGGCTTTACTTTGCGAGCCCAAATCTGAATGGATTTAAGCTGGTGGTGCACCTGCGCTAAAAGAGCAAGCACTTGGCCACTGGAAGAGACCTCCGGCACAGAAGACTCACTGTGGAGGAGAAGCAGAGATTAAATGCAGAGTGGGGTAAAAGAGGCAGTGAAGTAGAGATGCTCATGGGAAGCAGCACAAACTGCAGCCTCGGCCTATCGTAGTGTAACTAAGGGTCACCTGATCCAGCCCTAACTGGAAGGAAAGTTTAAGGCCTAATCTTAAGTCAATATCAGCAAAAAAAAATAAAAAATCTCTCAACTGTGGGTGCATCACTACTTAAATATCTCCACTGATACCCAGCCCCATCGCCTCCTCTGCCCTCCACTCGCTCCCCACCTGTGGGACTCTGCGTGGGAAGATGAATGGACAGTAACCAAGGCTCAAGCTCTTTTCATTCAGCTCTTACATAAAACCCTTCATCCTGCTGAAGTTCTCCTTTCCTGCTAAAGCCTTGGTTTCTGCTGCTGGTTGAAAGCACACATCTTTGTGTAAAAATACCAGCACTTCCTGGTTCA
This sequence comes from Pterophyllum scalare, assembly GCA_024447675.2. Taxonomy (NCBI): domain Eukaryota; kingdom Metazoa; phylum Chordata; class Actinopteri; order Cichliformes; family Cichlidae; genus Pterophyllum; species Pterophyllum scalare. The sequence continues at coordinate 63,544 of JAMQGT020004062.1, forward strand.
CTTCTCCACAGCAGTTTCCTTACCCCTTTCCTCACTTGTTTCCTTTTCTTTCCCTTTAATATTCCTGTCCGTGCCTCCTCATCATGTCTAACGTGGTTGTTGTGCACATTTCGACTCCCCTCTTGCACCCTGACTGGTTTGACACCTCCCCTGAGTCATGCTCGTTTTGTCAGTGTTTGAAAAGACAGAAATGAACAAACAAGTTTGCCCATTTCCACTCACTCAGCAGCAGCTGTTCACATCTGGATGGAGAAAGTGGTAACTGAAAGCAGAAGGCTGCGATTGTATGCACGCATGCTTAGTTTTTAACTTCCTCTTTAAAGGCGTGTGAAACATGAAACATGTTTTATGTACGTTTATAATAATGTTACCTAATTTAGTATTGTTTAGGAGTCTTAAATAAAAAGGCAAAACTCTGCAAGATGAAGATGTCCGGTATCACCAGGACAGTCCGTCACACAGTTACTCCTGTGCATGTCACCAAAAAGGACTCACAATAATGCTGCTCAGGATGCACAGTTATCAAAATGTAGGCCTTTATGACGTGGTCGTCCCCAGTTTGCTTGGTCACAGTGACGTCTGTAGCTCACCTGCAGTGTGTGACCCACCTGCTCATTCGTAGTGACTGGGCTCACGTCGCTGTCGCTCTCATTTGACGTCGGTGTTAATTTTCTCTCTCATGAACGATCAGTCTTTGCCTTCTCTTCACGGCCCTTCTTTTCCATTTGATCTTGTTGTCCTCCCTCCCTCTCTCCATCGTTTCTTCTCCTCCAGTTCTCCACCCATCACATCTTCCCGTTGGCCACACTGTGGGTGGAGCCGATGCCCGAGGAGGACACGGGCCTGTAAGTTTATTTAGTTGCAGGTTTTCTATAATAATTAAAGGGATAACAGGGAGCCTTTTAAATGCTTAAATTGTTGTTGTTTTTTTCCTCAAGAGGTGCAGTGATTGTTTCAGAGCTGTACATACTCATAGGGTAGCAAGTTAATAGGGTAAAGCATGTTCTGCTTTAGCATCCTCTTATACTCTAATGGGGCCTGTCATATTTTATTAATTTAGACTTGAAACAAGAGACTTAGAAAGCAAACTCATTAGGAAAGCCTTTATAGAGGTCATAGTTGAGGTGAAATAGACATGTTTGCAAAGTTGCCCCCTGCTGGACATTAGTAAGAATGTCAGTTTAAGGCACTTGAATTTTTTCAACCCAGAAGCTTTTACATAAACGACTTTGTCTTTTATATAAAGTCTGTGGTAGTTTACAAGGTCCTTTATTGGTAGTTGGCAAACAGCTTCTATGTTCAGTACTGCCACCTTCTGGCTGTAGCATCACATTACATTCCAGGTTACAGCAAGGGAGAAAAAAAAACACAAAACACAAGTGATGATTGCAGAAACTGTTTGATTTTATTTTTGTTATGACTAATTGAGTAAATATTGCTCATATTAACACAATATAATAATATTGTGCTCTAAATCATAATGCATTTTTATAGAGAACTTTTCAAGCAATTTGGTGCATGCTGTGACCCCTAAAATGTGTGGTTTACAGTGTAAAACAAGACTGGGTGTGTGTGTGTGTGTGTGTGTGTGTGTGTGTGTGTGTGTGTGTAGATATGGGTTAAAGGTGATAACACCTGAGGAGACGCTCACCCTGCTCGCTTTGACTCCCATGGAGAAGGTACATTTTTAATTTTATTTATTTATTGATTTTAATGGTGACGCTCGCCTTTTAAAAACGACACTTCCTGAGCCGCATGTTTGTTCTTAGGCCAAGTGGCTTCGCTCCATCAACCAGGCGGTGGACCAGGTGCTGAGCGGGGCGGGGCAGGACGCGGCGTCAGGCGGCACGGTGCAGAAGTTGGAGCCTCCCGTCTCCAGAACGGCTTCCTACACATTTTATAAGGAGGGGCGGCTGAAGGATGCCACATACGAGGGTCGCTGGCTGTCTGGAAAGCCCAACGGCAGGTTGGATGTTCACACTGTGCATTCACACCTTTTAAAGATCATTTACTTATGTGTCGAGTGATTTTCGGAAAGCTTTGTTTTTTTTGGTTTTTCAGAGGTGTGTTGAAATGGCCTGATGGGAGAATATACACGGGGACGTTCAAGAACGGACTAGAAGATGGGTGAGTGCTGGCCACTCAAAATTTCCTAATCTGTTGTAGCAAGTGTTCAGTGTGTGTTAGCCTGGTGCTTTTATCTGAGTGCGAGAGGGGATTTTATCACCTTCTCGTCTGTTTGTGCAGCTTTGGGGAGTTTGTGGCTCCCAATAAGACGCTGAGCAAGAACGACCACTATCAAGGTCACTGGAAGGACGGCAAGATGCACGGCCTGGGGACGTACAGGTGAGCAGGAATGAAAGTGTACCTTTAAGAACTAAATATCAGAGCATCATCAGTGTTATTGGTTAAATGTTGTGTCCTCATTGTATTTAGAAATCCTTTTTTTTTTTTTGTATGTAATGTAGATCCATCTTTGCTGATTCTTTATTCAATGATCATTTCAAACACTGAAACGCTTTCCACCAGTGCTCTCCTGCACAGCTCACGCATGTAGTCAAAGACCTTCACAGTCTCTGTGTGGCTCTCACCTCACGGAGCAGCTGAAGAGGGCCGTGCACGCGTGCAGACCTTGTTAACAAACAGTCTGTTCACACCTTCAGCTGCTTCTCTCAAAGTCTTCACGGGTCTTATTAAAAGATTTAAGTTGAGTGCATGCATACATTTAACCCTGTGTGGATTAGAGAAAATCCAAGATAAACTTGTGCACCGAGTTCTTGTATTTAAAAGTCATGTGATCAGGAGTGTCGCTGGATAAAAGACGCCGTGTTCAGAGAGAGTGCTGGGAAGTGTTTTAGCACTGAAAAGTTTAAGGCTACAGGTTCAGCCGTACCTGAAGCTTTAAAAAGGTGTAACCCTCGTCTGTCTGCCTGCAGGTATGCCAGCGGTGAAGTTTACGATGGGTCTTTTCAGGACGGCGTGCGGCACGGTCACGGCATGCTGCGCAGCGGCAAACTGAACACCTCGTCCCCGAGCGTCTTCATTGGCCGGTGGCTGCAGGACAAGAAGACGGGCTACGGAGTCTTTGACGATATCACAAAGTATGAAGTCGGGCGGTTCTTTCTCCTCTAAATTTAGTGGCAGCTTTCCATCAAAACACATATGAAGAGATTAAGGTCCTCCCTGATTGCCCGTTTGCTTTCCAGAGGAGAAAAGTACATGGGCATGTGGCAGGACCACCAGCGGCAGGGCACCGGAATCGTGGTCACCCAGTTTGGCCTGTACTACGAAGGAGCCTTCAAAGACAACAAGATGATGGTGAGCGCTTCATTTTAGAGTTTTTTTTGTTTTGTTGTTTGATTTTTTTATAGAGGACAGGTCAGTTCCTAAAATTCTTCTTAGCAAAAATCTGCCCAGCGATCATATCCTAAACTCTGACTGTGCACAAGCCTAATAATCCTGCCGACGGCTCGCTGATTAACTTCCTGAGAGTTAGGAGAAATGAAAGACTGTAAATAAAATAGGGGCAAGTTAAAAAAAAAATGTAGCATGGATCCCTTTCATCTGCATTTAATTATTTAAAGGTTATTATTTTAGGCCTCTTTATGGGTTTACTAAACAGCAGCAGTTTATAGAGTGGCAGGAAAAATGGGAATGACAAGGAGGGAACAAGGATTTAAACCAGGGTCAGGTCACCTCAGGCTGGGTTGTTATGAAAACTCAGGGCACGGGCTGCTATTACAGCTGAGCACAAACTGCAGGCTTTTTCTGGCTCGAAGCTCGAAGCGGGGCCCTGGTGCGGGGAACGTGACAGAAGCCGGTATTTCCTGTTCTCTTCTGCTGTTTCATAAACAAGGCTGTTTAAAACTTTTTTTTTTTTTAAAGCTTAAGTAAATTAGACCTCACTTAAAATATTTCCCACAGTTCTGGTGATTTTTCTTTTGGTGGAAGACCTAAAGCTATTCAGTGGGCACCAGAAAACTTTCACATGCAGGAAAACCGTATTTTCTTCCAAATACATGTAGTTAATCTGAGTGCACGAGCTGATTTATACTTTTTATTAAATTCTCACTGGAGCTGTATATGATCAGAAAGGCCTGAACGTAGAACTAAAGAAAACTCATAATTAAAATCTCCACAGAGTTGCGTAAACGGAGTTGCGGTGGCAGATTATTCCCTTTGGTGGATTTTCTGTCTTTCAGGGCGCTGGTGTCCTGCTGTCAGAGGACGACACGACGTACGAAGGCGAATTCTCCGACGACTGGACGCTCAGTGGAAAGGTGACTAATGCTCACTGAACAAATGTCAGAATATATATTTTATTTATGTACAGGCACTCAGTATTACATGTCCTTGCTCCTGGCCCTCAGGGCGTGCTGACCATGGCGAACGGTGACTACCTGGAGGGCTCCTTCAGTGGCGAATGGGGCTCCGGCCTCAAAGTCACAGGCTCGTACTTCAAACCACACCTGTTTGACACCGACAAGGACAAGACCCGAGCCGTGTAAGCGCATAAAATGTCTCATATTTGTTAAAGATAGCTCAGTGTGTCTGTATTTGACTTTGTGTGCGCTGTGTGATGCGGCAGGAAGCTGGGCCGTCTGTGTGTGTGCGCTGAGGATAAGTGGCAGGCAGTTTTCGAGGAGTGCTGGAGTCAGCTGGGCTGTGAGGCACCGAACCGAGGGGAGCCCCAGAAGGCCTGGGAGAACATCGCCGTGGCCCTCACCACCAACCGGCAACATATCCTGGACAGGTACGGTCTGACGCCCTCAGGTAGAATAAATCTTCCTGTCAGCAAGTAAAAAATTTTAAATATGAGATTTCCAACGTTTGTGTGTCCCAGTCCGGAGAGTTTGTCTCGGTGTCACAACAAAACTCTGGAGAGTCTGGAGGTCATCCCCCAACACGTAGGACCAATCACCATGGAGCGATACCACGCCGTCCGCCTCTACCTGATGAAGGTCGGTTCACCAAGTCGAGGAAGTAAAAGTACTAACGAGGTTTACGGTGCTGCAGTTGCAGAAAATAACTTCTTTTTTTTTAAAGTTGCAAAGTAAAAGAAAAGTTGCATCCTTTTAAAATGTCTTGGGTCCACTGGTGAGGCACAACTTTTACTTTGAAGGCGAACGTTCTCCCTTTCCTTCCTTCCTTTTTGGAGGTAAATCTCACAAATTCCACAACTCCACAGATAAAAAATCAAACGCAGGTAAATTTAGCCGATCTCCCCTTAAAGGTGGCCTCCTTGTGCACCTCTGGGACACTTTCAGCCCGTCTCCTGTTTTTCAATCCTCTTTTGACCACTTCATTGTGCGCTCTGCAATTTCACCCCAGCTTTCAAATTTGTGCCAAGGGCGAGAGTCTCCAGCTGTGGGTGGCCTTAAACAGTTCTTGATGGGAACACTCTGTGGGGGTCCAAGACCAGAGGAGGTCCCAGGGGGGTCAGGAGCATGACAGAGAGCATCCTTTTTGGAGCATTTTTGCTGTTGTGACCTTTGGATGCAAAGCACCTGAATTGGTGTGAGACCCCTTCATATAATTCACTCTACTTTCCAAATTTGGCTTGCTGTCATTGGAATTCAAGAATGAAATTCAAGTTGAAAGGTCAGATGAGTGGTGGAGATCCAGCATGCTTTGCAGATTTATATGTCAAGGGGTCATTTTGATTGGGAGTTCAGACTCAGGGTCCAGTAGATGTTGCACAGCCTCACGTTAAAAGAAGTGTTATTGATGCGCCACCCGAGTAAGCACAGCTTTTTTAAAAAAATGATCCTTTGTCATCCAGGCATGTGACACCCCGCTGCACCCTCTGGGCCGGCTGTTGGAGTCCCTGGTGGCGGTCTACCGGATGACCTACGTGGGTGTCGGAGCCAACCGTCGGCTCCTGCATCAAGCTGTCAGCGAGATCAAGTCTTACCTCAACCGCATCTTCCAGATAGTCAGGTAGTCGCTGTGATTTCGGTAGAGAAGCAGCTCCGTGATTCACTCAGAAACTGGAATGGATGGAATTGACCCCAAACCAGAAGCAAGACAAATCTAGGGGGTCTCAAGAGGATTAATAGAATATAAAACTAAAAAAAAAATTTTCTTTATCCACATTTTTCTTCTAAATTTAAGAATTCTGCAGCTAACAGTTCTTAGCATTTCACACCAAAAGATGAGCTCACACAGGAAATGATCATTTTCATCCACATTTCCTGCGTTCTGAGGAATTTGTACTTTTTCTGAAGTTATTTCCACACAAAGATCAGTTCAGGATGCTGAAACATAATACAGTGGGGCTTTCTGTTCTTCCAGTTCATTTAATAGCTCTGCTGCGCTTCTCTTTTCTGCACATTTAAAACATGCCGCTCACGTCTGTGTTTAGTCTGATTTTTTAAGAATCATCTTAATGATAGATCTGTTAGATGAAGAAAAGGGCCTCATTACCTTGATTATTAGTGTTTTAGCATTTTTTTCTAAGTGCTCTGCTTCTTTCGTCAAGTGATGAATGCATGTGGGCTGCAATCCCTGGGGTGGAGGCATGTTCTCTGCTCCACCCCTCAAATCTACCAAATGATCCACAAAATCCTAAAACCAATAAGCAGAGAAGCCCAGGCCTCCCTCTCCCCAGCCACCTCGTCCAGCTCATCCTCAACATCCTCAGCCCATCTCCAAGGCTGAGTCCCGCCCCGTTTTGGAAGAAGCTCATTTCCACCCCTTGTTTCTGAAAACTCATTCTGTAGGTCGCTGCCAACAGCTTGTTGGTGAAGTAGGTGAGGGTAGGCACTTACTGGATCAACCTGGTGTAGCGTCCACATCACTGCAGACGCGGCACCAACCCGTCGGTACACGTAGAAATTATGTCCATGAAAATATTGGACAGAATCTGTAACAATGGGCCAGAGTAGTCTCGAAGCAGCACTCTCTTGCAGGATACCCTGTTACATGGTCAAATGTCTACAAATTACAAGTAGATTGGTTGGACAAACTCCCTCTGTAGATTCATACGTCCTCAAGAGGATAAAGAGTCCAGTGTTCCATGACCAGGATGAAAACCGGATTTTTTCTCCTGAATCCGAGGTTCAGCTAACGGACTCTCCTCTCCAGTACCCCAGCACAAACCTTCCCCAGGGAGACTGAGGAGTGTGATTCCCCTAGTAATTAGAGCACACCCTCTGGTCCCTCTTCTTAAAAAGGGGGACCACCACCCCAGTCTGCCAATCCAAGGGCACTGTCCTTCATTTTCTACATATCAACCAAGACAGCCCCAAAATATCCCAAACCCTGAGGAACTCTGGGAAAACCTCCAGGGGTCCTGCCACTGAGGAGCTGTTTAACTTCCTCAGTGGAAGTCATCCCCCTCGTTCTCACACTCTGCTTTCTCTAAGGAGTAGTGAAGCAGGTGAAAAATAAACTGTTATTGTGTTATTTATGATCGATAACTGATCTGTAAAACATTATAAATGGTGATCAAAGAATGGCCTCAATACTCGGTCTTCAGATATCAGAAATCCAAAAGATGTTTAAGTCGGTATCGCATGAGAGAAGGAAGAGCATTATAATCTCCAAACTGGGGAAGCTACAGCTGTAAGAATATTCATCATTGCTGAAATGTTCATAACTCATAATAAAGGCTGTCAGTAATTCAGGCTTGGCACGCCCAAGAGGGGAACTGTGAGATGAGTGCAAGACCAGTGGAAAAAATTATTTAATTCAGAAGCAAATAAGCATGTTTCCATTTGAATTTGCATTATATTCTTGTTTATTTGTGTGTGTGTGTGTGTGTGTGTGTGTGTGTTGGTTCAGATTTCTATTCCCAGACCTGCCAGAAGAGGGCGGCTCTGATTCCAGAGCCAACCACCGACCTCCAGGAGAAGGAGTCTGACACCGCTGATGCCCCGCCGGAGTCGCCCAAACCTGCGTAAGGATCGCTCCGTGTCCCGCTGTTACTCCTGTCCCGGGTCGACTGGCTCACATTAATGCCCCTCCATCCTGCATTTGTGTTTCAGCCGCGTGGTGAGCAGCTCGGCTCTGCTGCTCCCCGTCCTGCTGCCCCGTCTCTACCCACCGCTCTTCACCCTCTACGCCCTGGATAAGGAGAGGGAGGACGACGTGTACTGGGAGTGCGTCCTGCGCCTCAACAAGCAGCCCGACCTCGCCCTACTCGCCTTCCTGGGTGTCCAGCAGTAGGTCGAGCTGAACAAGCTGCTGCAGAAGAGTTTTTGGGGTTTTTTTTAATGTGTAACTCAGTAACTACTCCTCCTTGTTTTCTCCTCCTTCTAGAAAGTTTTGGCCTGTTTCCATCCCCGCCTCTTTGCCCGCACCAGTGGAAAAGCAGCAGGTATCATTTTGTTCATATTTTCTAACCTCACTCACATTTTTTTGGGCTGATTGGTCATCATTTATCTATACTAAGCAAGAATTTTCAATCAAATTATTGCAGTAAAGAAGACAAATGCACCCATCTCTTTTTTTTTTGATACATTATTTTATTGTTTGCATCCATCATTTTTAGAATGATGTAAAGAGTGTTTGTTCTGCTGCGTCTCCTCCAGGTCCTCTCCAGCACCAAAGACGCCTGCTTCGCCTCTGCGGTGGAAACGCTACAGCAGATCAGGTACGGCAGAGGGAGGTGCAGGGCTGTACTCTGAGAAGCTTTTATCAAAGATACAAAATCTATAAGTAACGTGTCCTCGTTTCTTTTTTTCAGCACGACTTTCACCCCGTCAGACAAGCTGCAGGTGATCCAGCTCACCTTCGAGGAGATCACGCAGGAGGTCCAGACGCTGCTGAAGCAGGACTTCCTGTGGTCGATGGACGACCTCTTCCCCGTCTTCCTCTATGTGGTGCTGCGAGCTCGGTCAGCACTGAAACATGCACGCGCACACACACACATACACATTTTGCAGCCTCAGCATTAGTGTTTCGGCACGTTGCCATGCTGTTTTTGTTTGTTTTTGGATGAGAGGGTGGAGGGTATCCACAAACAGTACACAGATACACAAAAGCACCAACGTCTTGGGTGGTCTTTGCCACAGAGTGAGTCAGGCTGTTTGTTAGGTAATCCATTAAAAACCCCACACAAACAGCCCAGACGTGGTCAGGAGGTCCAGTTCAGTGGCTCAAATTAGTGAAGATGAGCAGAAGAGCCGGTTCAGTTAGTGAAGTCCAGGGATGAAGCTTTTTTTTTCTCTCTCTCTGTTCAGTATCAGGAACCTCGGTTCAGAGGTCAGTCTGATTGAAGACCTGATGGACCCCTGCGTTCAGCACGGCGAGCATGGCATCATGTTCACCACCCTTAAGGTAACGGGCAGCACGCGAAGCTTTTATTTGCAGGCCTTTTAAGTCCTTTAACTCATTCACTCGGGTGTCTTTCCCTCCTCCAGGCCTGTTACTACCAGATCCAGCATGAGAAGATCACTTAAGATGAGGCTGCTGCTATTTCGTTACTTCCTCAGTGATCTTCATGCTGCTCCCCCGCCTCCCCTCCCCTCCTCTCAACTCCAGCAGCCGGGCTTGAGGACAACAGACAGGAAGTAAAGGGTCGTGTGAACGAGTTATCAAATGCTGCTGAGAGACATCACATCACAGACCCTCCCCTCTCTGATGCGCTCATCATCCACAATGATGAAGGTAGACAGGAGATGAGCAGGGTCACACCGTCCAGTGTGGGTGGAGTCGGGAAATGTAAATGACTATTAATAAATCGGTTACCAGGGAGAGAAGTGCAAAGTTTGTCTGTGGGATGCTACACCTTATTTTTATTCCTCCTTAAGCTCTTTACTGTGAGAAAAAACCCAATCTGGAAACATGGAAGTTTTCTCTGTGACACCCTCACTGTGTGAAGAGGAAGTAAGTCGTGATGGCCTGTGGATTCATGAACTTTATCTGAGAAGGATGCTTCCTGTTAGTGTCTGTCCTGCCCACTGCAGGGGGAGGCGGTCCTAAATGGATGAAACAGGAAGTGATTTTCTAAGTAAAACTGACAGTTTTTTGAGTTTATTACTGCCCCCTAGATGAACCTGCTGCTGCTGGTGTAGTAGATGCAATTCCACCCTCAGCCACAGGGGGCAACAAGCCCGCTATCAATACAAGGAAAAACAAACTGACAAAAATGATTTTTGGTTTATTTGAAGAGAATTTGTCTGGATGAGCTCACAGCCATGTTTCATACTGTATTTACAGAAAGCACACAGAGCGTGCAGCAGGTGACTGACATGACTGTGGCTCTAAGTTTGTTTTATTTCTTAATTTGAAGGACTGTTAAACACGAGCTTTGGCCTGGATTGCTCACTTGCAAGCACACGCGCCCGTCTTCTTAACATGACCTCGGACTGTTATGTTAAAGCTGCACATTCTTCCTCTGGCATTTAGTGCCGTTTATCCACCTGTGCAGGCGATTTTGGTGTCCAGTTTTGGAGATGCCAGCTTTAGAGATGTGTGCCATTCGCCTTGTGGTGCTCGAAGCAGCAAAATATGTTTAAATATCTTAGAAGTAGAGCTGAGAACTTTTTTTCCCCAACTCATCTCACCTGGCATCACTCTCAGCCACAGCAGCTGCTGATTTGATGAGGATTTAGTCACTTTTCACAACATTTAGCAGCTTTTTTTTTTTTTTTTTCCGCACTTCCTGAAGTTTTGCCCTCGTGGTGCAGGCACAACATGGTGAGCGAGCAGCAAGGTGATATGTAGTTTTTACACGTGAATGTGGCACATCGGAGATGCTGAAAAGACGATGCTTCACGATGCTTCTTTCTGCACAGGGATACAGTTTGCAGGTGTATTGGCAGAGCGGGTGCAGGTAGACAATATTTCTACAGCTTTATAGATTTTTTTAAATTTATTTTTCGAGTGATGAGGTTGTTAGTTATGAGTTTGCCGATGTATTTTTTCAGCTTCGAGCACCACAAGGCAAGCTTCACCTGGTTTCATTAGATTAAAGAGAAGGCTCACATCTCCAGAGTCTCAGATGGAGGAACAGCGCTACAGGCCGGAGGAAAAATATGTAAATTAGATTTTTTTTATTTATTTTTTTTAAGGTGAGCTGTCCGTTATTCAGTCAGCTGAAATGTCTTTTCACTGATGAGGTTTTGCAGGAGGCCACTCGGCTTTGTGTTTCTGAGCCCACCGTTTGGTATTATTAACAGGACAGTTACGCGGCTCTTTTAGAAAACACTTTCTGCTCTTATAACAGTCCGACTTTTCAAGCTAAGGAAGACCTTTTTTCCTTCAAATTTTATCCCCCCCAAAAAAAGCTGAAAAGTCCGTCTATTTTTGAGGGTGCATGTTTGTTTGTTTTGGTTTTTTGAACAGGGCGATGACAGACATTTCTTCCCTAATTCGCTCGTGTTGTATCACTGCTATATGCTTCCTTTCCAGCAGCTCGACGATAACTTGCTCGCTCTGTGGTTGCACAAAGTTAAGGTGTGTTGTGCTTCTTGGAAATCAGCGGCGTCTGTAACCTTAACTGATCTAATGTGAGGATAATTTTAGCAGCTGCTTGGCTTCTTTGTTGTCTCAAATGGTTTTACAAACTCACTCTGCTGGATCGTTTCTGAAATTTAATAGAAAGTTGGCAACCAAGCTGCTTTTGGTTTAAAATCCAGGAGCAGAAAGGCCACGAAGGGAATTTGCACAGTTACAGGAGAGCAATGCTGCAGTCGCACTAGGGGAAACAGAGGTTCGAGAAGGCAGCGCGGCCAGAATTATTGTTGTATACTGAATGTGCGATAGTTCCTTCAAAGGCAGGGACCAGGCGACCCCTCGCAGTCAGTCACCATCTTGAAACCAACTTTGGTGCATCGAGACAGCAACAAGAGGGAGTCAGTCTGCTGTCAGTGATTGGAGTCAAGTCTGTGATAATGCACCAGTCAGCTGTGATAAAAATGCAACAATCACTTATATTCAGAGTGCAGCCAACTCCTCACAGGTCTGAAACCGAAATTCAAAAATTCCTCCATAAATAATGACATCGTTGCTGCAGGACAGCAATGTAACAGCAAAATGACAGGTGCTGGGCAACCTTGCTTTTATATAGGAATAAAACCAGAATACAACCAGATGGCAACCAGTTGAGTCAAGTTCCTTATTGCAAAGAGACACGTTGAAGACAATTTGCACTTCCAACTGTGCAGTCACCTTGCATTTGAACACTGTTGGTCGCTGCCATCCTATTTTTGCTCTAGTGTGACTGAGGCCACAAAAAGAGGAGGAGAACCTGTCAGTATCTACTGCTGGGAAGCAGTGTGATGCCATGGCAGGCAACCATGCAGAAACACCACCTACCATCAGTATAAATCATCTTTTAGCAGCTTTTACAGGCCACACAGTCAAGAGAGGAAACTAACCACCAAATGAAGGTCCAGATCTCACTGATCTGCAAAATAATCAGTGCGAAAGGTCAAATTTGAATTCTATTTTTCCTTTCGCAGGTCATGTCTGAGCAGAGAGGCCGGCGGCTTTAGTGCTGCTGTTACAGACAGAATGTAGTTCAAAGCTCCGCGCCATCTGTTAATGCTGCTGCTCTTTTTTTAAAAAAACAATCAGGCACCGTTGCTAACTTGTGATCTGCGTCACACATGCCAGTTTAAAAACGAGATTAAGAGGTGATCCTTTCTCCTGTTTTTTTTTTTTTTTAATGCCCCGGCCTGCTTTCCTTTTCTCACACAGTTTTCACAATAGAAAAGCCAGCGGGTCAGAGGTGAAGCCGCTGCTCTTTCCCTGCAGGATTTTTGGGAATCAAGCAGAAAAACGGACAACAGCGGTTATTAAATTCAAACGTACTGATGGGAACTTCTTATACTGTTCAACCTGAACAGATATGTGTTGATGCCTCTACTTTTATTTGCCTTTTAAAGCAGGTTTGCAAAAGGTATTGTCCCCCCTGCTCATGAGCCTGAGCAGTATTGTCTTTTTGAGTTCACGGAGTTCATCCCTGAAATACTTGCTACACACTTTAGCCCAAAAAACACACATTTATTTGCCAACTGTGACATTTAAGCCAAGTTCTGCTGCTATTTGACTGATGAGAAGGCGCCCTCCCTCCGGTGTTATTCAGCATCATCTTCTGTGTGTTTATAGTTTTATTAAAATCTGAAGGCTGACATGATTTCACTGCTGCTTGGAAAAACTGTTTTTCCCGACGGCGACACAACTGACCTAGAGAGCAGATGACTGACGCAGCGGTTGTTCACACGCTGGCTGACTTTGTGCAGTCCAAACTGAGCGCTTTTGTGCTGAACGTGAACTGAAGGAAATGCTGACGTTTGAAACCTGCGACTGGTTAACTGGCCGCACTTCACTGTCTGTAAAAACGGTTTCCTCGCTGTGTCGAGGCCCACCTGTGTGTCTTTTACGTGATGTTGAACATGTTGTACTTTTAGTTGATAACAAAGGGCAATAAACTCGTTTGATGGAAAATTACCGGGACATTTTCTTTCTTTTTTTGTTTAGTTTATCATGTATTCCCAGCTGACGCAGAGATGTCACAGAGATAACTGAGACACTGAAATGCTGCGTGGAGGCTTCAAGACCGTCGAAGTGCTCCTCCCACCCGTTCTGAAAGGACCTCTGCCTGAGCAGCGACTTTCTGGGTGGGTGAAATAACTCCTGTGGAACTAATTCTGACTCAAATCCCTAGAAGAGGACCTGAGTCTCGCTGTGGAAAAGCAGCTAATGGTTGAAACTGAAACAAACTGTTAATTTGAGTTTATTTCATTTAAATGAATAATATGCCAGCTAAAATGAGGTCTGGCATGCTGGTTTTTATTATTGTTTCTGCATCTGTATCATCTTGTGAGATATGATATGAATACTTTTATGAAGTATTCTCGATTTTAATAAAAAAGCTGTGCAACGTTGAAGGGAGCTGATGAATCTTTTTCCTGTTACAGGCACTACGTGGTTGCTACAGTTACCATCTGTTGCAGTTTACCTTGTAAACTTGTTTTATTTTGGCAAATTATTTTCTTATACATATCAGATCAGGCACAACATCGAATACCTGTCTAATATGGTGTTGGTCACCCTTTTGCTGCCAAAACAGCCGTGACCCATCAAAGCATGGACTCCACTAGACCCCTGAAGGTGAGTAAGTAAGTAAATTTTATTTATATAGTGCTTTACAAGAACAAAGTTCACAAAGTGCTTTACAATACAGAAATAAAATGTAACATTTAAAAATGGTATAAGTAGTTAAAATTAAATAAAAGCTAGAATGCACAGGTGGGTCTTCAGTTTCTTTTTAAAGGTATCAACAGAGTCCACAGATCTTAAATCCAGTGGAAGTGAGTTCCGGAATTTGGGGGCCACAGCCTCAAAAGCACAGTCACCTTTTGTCTTTAACCTAGATCTAGGTACAGCCAACAAGCACTGATCAGCAGACCTCAGAGATCTAGATGGTTGATGAGGTGCGCTGTGGGATCAACAGGTCCTTTAAGTCCTGTAAGCTGTGAGGTGGGCCTCCATGGGGTGGACTTGTTTGTCCAGCACGTCCCACAGATGCTCGACTGGATTGAGATCTGGGGAATCTGGAGGCCAAGTCAACACCTCAAACTTCTTATTGTGCTCAAGCCATTCCTGAACCATTCTTGCTTTTTGGCAGGGAGCATTATCCTGCTGAGGCCGCGGCCATCAGGGAATACGGTTTCCATAAAAGGGGGTACGTGGTCTGCAACAATGCTTAGGTAGGTGGTCAACGGAAGGTTTCCCAGGAGAACATTCCCCAAAGCATCACACTGCCTCTGCCGACTTACCTTCTTCCCAGGTGTTCCCCAGGTAGGCGACCCACACCCACCCGGCCATCCATGTGATGTAAAAGAAAATGTGATTCATCAGACCAGGCCACCTTCTTCTGTTGCTGCGTGGTCCGGTTCTGATGCTCACATGCTCATCGTTGGTGCTTTTAGTGGTGGAGAGGGGTCAGCATGGGCACCCTGACTGGTCTGCAGCCCCATACACAACAAACTGTGATGAACTGTGTATTCTGACACCTTTCTATCACTGACTTTTTCAGCAATTTTCAGCAGCTGGTGCCATAATGAAGAGATAATCAGTGTTATCCACTTCACAGGTCAGTGGTTATAATGTTGTGCTTGATTGGTGTAAATGTTGACACAGCAACAGTTTGGATATTATCCTGGGATTATGGGTCATGTTCCACATCAAATATGTAGCAATGTAAATGTGCACACTTATAAGTGCAAGCTTGATGGATATTAATTTATTACTACTTTGAAAATCAAAGTTGAGTGATTTCTTTGCTAGTAACGCGTCTCTGGAGTATAGCTAGCTAATTCTGAATTTCACACAGAGCTCTGCCTTATTAGCCTTTTCATAAATGCAGACGCCGAATAAAGAGGCTGTTAGTGCCAACACTGACCTGCTCCAGATCATTTATTTAAAAAGAGATCACACAGAGGTCACTGACCTCAGCCTCATTCAGTGACCCGGCAGATACGTCAGTATATTGGCCTGCTGCTTCCTAGTTTGTACCTCTTTTGTGTTTCCTTTGCACCTTCGCCCTCTAAGCTGATTCGGTGTTGGAAATCGGTCCCATCACCATTGTGTGCAGTGCACCCGAGTTCATGGTTAAGGTGGAGGAGAAACCGGGACTCTGCAGCGCCACCTAATGGCACTTCAACAGTAAACTGAGGATCCAGTTACACCAAGACCCAACTGTTGCACAGTGACTGTACAAAAATATTCTGAGGGGGGCCTGTGGGAACATCTCCCAGGTTTCTCCACTTTTATCTGGAATGACCCACTAGATTATTATTTATTTTATTTTTTTCATATGTTTTGATTGTTAATATATAAGATGTAAATCTACTGTGATAGAGTAAACTACCTAGCGACATAGAAAGTACATTTCTGTACCTTTGCACTCTCATTTAATCAAATTTGAATCTAAATCCTTTTTTGCTAAACAGTTATGAAGTCTGCGTGAGGACACAGGGCTTCTATTTTCCCCTCATCAGTCATTAACCCTGGTTTACCTCCTTCCCCTTTGATTGCTGTGTCTTTATTCAGGAATGCTTCAAGCAAAGAAATGAGATTTTTGGGCTCTTTTTGTGTGGAAGGTCATAGGGTTGAAGGCATTTCAAGTCACTTTTAATAACAGATGTTCCTTTTTCACATGTGGCTCGCTAAATCCCGCTGGCATCATTGCTCCTTTTTCTTTTGTGTATCTCAGATAATCTCAGTGTTTTCGGTAAAATGAGGCACCTTAGGCCTGTTTTCGGTTGGAGGGAGGGGAGAATGTGATTACTAGTCAGGAGATTACACAGGACTCCTACTTTTTTTCTTTCTTTTTTTGTGACCAAGGATTCTTTTAAGACAACTAATCTGAGCATCATGTCCACTGTCCATTAACTCCAGCTGTTGAGGCAGATTATCTGATCTTTTAATTACTCTTTTAGGGCTTTTTCAGCCTTAAAACCTGCTGCCTCTGCGTCCTTTATTGCCCTTCTTGTTGTTTTCCTGTGGAAAAAAATATGACCTAACGTGCACAAAGGCTCTCGTGTGTCTTGAAGTAACCGCTTCTCCCTTTTGTTTCAGCCCTTCTCTGTGCGTGCTGCTAAACACTGAAAGAGTTAAGAAGATTTAGCAGCTCCACAGCAACCAGCCAGCCGGTGAGGGAGGAACAGGCTTCCGGTGGCCAGAGGCAGGCGGCTCACTTGCTCTGGATTAAGTGGGATCGGGAGAGATTACAGCCCTCCCTCTCTCTCTCTCTCTCCCCGTTCAGCTCGATGAAAGCGTAGGGCTCTGTCCGCTCTCCCAGGAATATTTTCCCATCATATCGACATTTACTTGCTGCTGTGCTGGGGCTGCAACCTGCAGGAGGAGGAGGGTTAACGGCGCAACGAGTCCCCCGAGGCTGCAGGTGTAGTGGTAAGGTGTGACAGGGTTGAGGAGGGCTTGGCTTGGAGGAGAGCCACAGGGATCATCCTCTTCCTCTCTTTTAATTTGACCAGATGGGTGTTTACTCCTTGAGGAGATCCTCCTGCTTTATTCCTTATAAATATTCACTTTTCCAGGAGCTATTTCCTCTGCCACTACCTTCACCTTTTCAGTATAGTTGTGTGAGTGTTTAAAAGAAGTGACGGCAGAAAAACCTGTTCAGGAGTTACTTTTTGGTTTGTCATTGTATCAAAGTGAGCAAATGTAGATTAGAAACCATCACAGCTGAGATATTTCCTCAGAAATGTGACTGATATTACAGTCTCTGTATCGACGGCTGCTGTGAGGTGTGCCTTTGAGCCCATGCACACCGGCCGGTGGAGCTGGAATTGCACCTCTGCACGTTTGTAAATGTGTCGTAAAAGTTTTAACGTGTACGTTTCAGGCTTTTTGTAAATTTGGTTGATTGCAAGTCGGCTGATCCTGGACTGGCAGCCAGTTTACATGTTGCAAAGATGCCGCATGTAGCAATGTTATTATAATGTGATGCACGTACATCGTGAAATCACCAAAAATCACCAGCATCGTGGAATCTTTTGGACATCCACCAGGTCACCGGGGACAAATCTAGGTTAAGGGCTGGATTAATCTCCTCACCTTTTTCTAGAGTTTTGGAAACTCCAAGTAGGTGTTTTTAAATGGAAGCCCGTCTCCGACACCGAACTGGTTGTTGGTGATCCGGTGAACGTCAAGAGGTGGAGTTCATCTTTTAAAGCTCCACCAGCACAGCTCACGACAGATGTTGGTGCTTTTCACATGAGACTCGAGTGACTCCAGTGACAAGAAAAAAAAGAGGATAAATCTGAACTCATTTAAATTGGTGCGTGTTACTGTTTCGAGCTGCAGACATACAGGGAATCTCTGGTGCTGACCTTTACTCGCCAAAATTCAGCACTGATCTTTTTTTTTTTTTTTTTTAGTGATTAAAAAGTGTCAGGTGTGGTTTATGGTCGTACCTGAAAGGTTTGAGAAGCTCTAAATATTTTTTCCCCTCTTTTTTGCCCCTAGAAGAGCAGATATGTTCTAGCTTAGTGTTAGGGGTTTGGAGTATTTGGAGCCTATAGCGGTTCAGCTCCCTAGTGTAGTGGTTTTCACATTCACCCAACAAGCGAAATTAACTGGTTCAAACCTGCGACGATGCACACAGAAGCTCTTTTTGAGGGATGTTTAAACCTGCAGACCCTCGACTTCATCCTAATGATTCCACTGAAGCTCAGAAGAACAAATTCAGATTTTACTTCACCCCATATGTTGTATAATTATCAATATTAATTGCTTTCAGGGTCTACATATATATATATATATATATATATATATATATATATATATATATATATATATATATATAAAAGGTATGGCTGATCTTACAGAATATCAGCTGCTACAAAGAGTTAAAACTCTGAATCTTCTGATCTAATAGTATGCTTCAGTGCAGCACTACTTTAATTTAGTTATTTTTTAATACTGCTGCTTCAACTTGAGTTGAATTTCTTCAGTCTTGGATTCACGCTTCACTGTTTGCAGGATGCCGTTGGTTTGGAAAAGCAGGGCACTTTTTGCCCATTTCCAGGGATTACGTTACTTTGTCAGCGAAATTACACAAATATTAACATGGAAATAAACAATAGTTGGTTTTTTGGGAGGGGGGGGTTACTTTCACTGTTAAAGGCTGCTGGCCCACGGGCTTGATCTGCAGCTGGACTTATGTCACAGTTACGTTTTTTTTTTTTTAAACTCTTACTTTTTTAAATGCTATCTGGCCACTGAGATACTAATTGCAAAAGAAGTTGGGACGCTGTGTAAAATGTAAATAAAAGCAAAATGCTGCGATTTTATCCACAGTCGAAAACTTTATCAAATGTTTCTAAAGCCATGCTGTTGTGATAGATGCAGTATGCAGATCAGTATTGTCTTACTAAAATATACAAGGCCTTCCCTGGAAAGGATACCATCTGGATGGGAGCATGTGTTGCTCTTAAACCTGGATATACCTCTCAGTAATGATGGAACCTTTCCAGATGTGCAGGCTGCCAATTCCATAGGCACTGATGAACCCCCATACCACCAGAGATGCAGGCTTTTGAACTGAGCGCTGATAACAAGTCCAGAGGGACACGGTGTGCCTCAATCATTAGTTTTTATTTACATTTTACAGAGAGCCCCAACCTTTTGGGGAATTGGGACTGTATTAATATTGTTACACACAACACATCACTGTGGGTGTTCACCACTTGCATGAAACCTGACGTAACATGAAAGGGAGCGAGATTTTTATTTATTTTTTGTCAGATGGTTTCGATCAAATGCAAAAAAGAGCAGTATTAAACCAGTCTTTTTGTGGGATCAGCTCGGCCATCCTGTAATAAATCTGTTAATCTTCAGGTTACTGCCCGTCCTGGTGAGCAGTCAGCAGGTGGTTGGGGTCGAGGGTCAGGTGTTCGGTGACCATGAGGCAGGCGGTCGAGGCTCAGGTGTTAAACCCGCACTGTGAGCTGGGAGAACACGGTCAGTAGGAGTTATTTACGGTTCCATGTTAGTGAGCTAACACACAGATTCAGTCTCCTGTTGACGTGTGAGCGCGTGTGTGTGTGCATGTGTGTTTGTGCTGCAGGTCTGCGTCAGATCCTATCGGACGTCATAGAGGAGGTGAGGCAGTCTGTGAGCCAGGACATCGACGGAGCAGAGATCCTCCACAGTCTGCTCAACGCCGCCTGGCTCCACTCGCTGCTCAAGGTTTGAAACCCCAAACCCACGATACCCCAGCGGGGTGCCACTAGAGGGAGACAGAATGAAAAACCCTGGTTTTAGTGGTTTGTTTCAGGTTTGTTTTTGTTTTAACTTTAGTAATCCCTTTAAGAAGATTCCTTCAGGGAAATTAAAGTTCCAGTGGCGCCTTTTACAGATCAAATAGGCACACAAACACAGCAGAAGTCACAATAAACAAACATATGAGTAATTAAATAATAAAATAGCCAAGTATTTCTTTGTTAGGTTGTGTCGTGGTCAGGCTCAGACTGCTGCTCCTTCTCCCCAGAGAGGAGTGGTACAGTGATGGAGTTTTTAAGTCTGCTGGTCCTGCACTTGGGAAGGAGCAGCCGGTCACTGAGCAGGCTCCTCTGGTTGATGATGACGCTGTGCAGAGGGTGACTGGCATCATCCATAATGTCCAGTAGTTTGTCCATAGGCCTCTTCTCTGCCAGAGGGTCCAGTTTCATGCCGACCACAGAGCCGGCCCGCCTGATCAGTTTGTCCATCCTGGATGTAACACTGCTGTGCTGGGACCTTAAGAGAGCTGTGCATAAATGAATGAAATGAAGCAGTGTTGTAAAACTCCTCCACACTGATGCGAGAGACTGATTAAGTCATACAGAAACCGATTGCTTCAAGTTATTGCTGCTAAAGGTAGTTCTGCAAGCTGCTGAATCACGGGGGGCCCTTCCTCCCTATCGAAGCAGAGATGTTTCAATCTTCTCTGTGGTTTTGATGCTTTGTTTAATTATTTGACTGTTTTCAGGTTTATGAGTGTCTGCAAAGATACCTGAGAGATTCTCCTGCCCCAGCTCTGGATTACGCTTCAGGACTCTCACTTGAGGTTTGTCTAATGCTAAAATCTAATGCAGCCATCATGTTGAAGTTAAGTTTTTTTAAATACTGGTGTTTCTGTCTGTCTAGGTGCTGATCGATATCAGATCGTTACCGAGCTGCTCCGAAGAGGCCGTAGAGCTGTACTATCTCCTGCGACAGCCGCACCTGCAGGTTAATAAACCACACTGTTTACCGGTTTTATGTGACAGTGCCGGAGAGGCTGGCCTAATAAAGGTGCTCAGACCCAAAAAGGAGCGTCCTGTAAGAGCCACGGTAGCTCAGTCGTGTCTGTAATCCCTGTTTTTTCATTGTTAAGCTTTGATTTACTCATATTTAGTACAAATTTTGATCCAAAATGCAAGGTAAACATGCATATTTACTGTTATACTGAAATTCCCTTCATGTTTCAGATATATTTGTGTGTAAAAATAGTGAACCTATGTTCTTTCACCGCCAAGCTTCTCTGTAAATGTTTTGGATCCAGCCTCAGACCGGTTTGCCTGTTTTCCATCTAGGCTCTCCTCTCGGCTCACGATACAGTAGCCCTGAAGGACTACGAGCCGGTGCTGCCGCCGATGCCGGAAGACCTGCCGGACGATGAGGAGGCCACCCGGATCGTCTGCCTGGTGAAGAATAAACAGCCTCTGGTGAGAGTCATTTATTTTCACCTCCTTGAAAAACAGGCTTACTGGGATCAGTTGTAAACATTTCTGATCCTGTCTCCAAAAAATAGAGCCAAGCAATACAAAAAACAAATGCAGCCAAAAGAAGTGTGGTCAATACATCACACGTATAGACTGTATGTAAAAGATGGCAGCTGTAGTTTGCTGCAATACTGTCAACAAGCCTCAATTTTAGCAATAGCACTGTTGCCATGTTTGTTTTACTGGAACCACAAGTGATCATATTTTGGATCAGAGGGTGGTGCTGCACCTGAAGCCTCCCTCTTTCCGGCCACCTCCTCCAACTCATCCTAGGGAACACCAAGGCATTCCCGGGGCTGGCCCAGAGACGTAATCTCTCCTGCGTGTCCCGGGAACTGCAGTTTTCAGCTTCATTTGTGCTGTTTTCTTGGTCATAATGTGTGGTGCATGGCCTAAATACAGGCTAGGGATGTCCACATACTTTTGAACTTATTGTAAGTTCATTATATTTTAGGTGGATGCAGAAATGAGGGTGGTGTCATCTGGAGAAGCAGGAAAATGTTTTTTTGTAATTTGGGTGAACTGACCCACTAAGCTGGACTATGAAGGAGTTACTTTTTTCCCAGGACCGTGTAGGCAGATGCTCCTGGACATTTTAATATGTCGGCTTTTTGGCCAAATCAAAATAAATCAAACAGCTGACAGGGAGCAGATGTTTGATTCATAATCTGTCATTTGTATAATTGTCTGTTGATGCTACAGATGAATTTCTAACAGCACTGGAAGAGAGAGAAAACAAGACAGGAGACATTTGATGCTAATTTATCCCCAGTATCCATATAATGCTTAAAATGCATGTCTTCCGCTTATCATTTGACTCTTTTATTGCTTATTGAAACCTTGCATTTCCCCAGTGGAACATTTCCCTCTACCTCTGAGTGACTCTGTTGTCTCGCAGCTTTGCGATCACCACAGAGTTGGCAAGCCGTTGCCCAGTGCTTCTCCTCCCTGTGCAAAAAGCCCCAGAGGGGGGATCCGTCATCACTTGAACACCCTCAGGCATCTGACCCGGCAGAAACTTCACAGAGGTGGAGGATTCGGGGTCCAGAGCCCCGCTGCTCGGAGCTGGATGCTGAAAGCGAAGGATCCGTTGTGGTGCAGAGTCCGGAGAGGAAGCTACCCGCCAATCGAGCCGACGCGTCACCCAACAGAGGCTCAACCACACCCTGCACCTCGGTGCAAGTCGATGAGCTGCCCCCAGGCGTACTGCAGCACGCCGATGAGCCAGTGCAGGGTTTGTTACTCCAACCTGCTGTGGGAGCAAAGCTCAAATCGCTCGGCGCCTTCAGTCTGCAGCTCGGTCCTGATTGGTAAGGAAAGATCCGGGCCTTGTTTCCTGATGAGTGCATCTTTGAGCTACTTTTATTTTAACCACTAAGATGCTTTTTGGAAAACAAGCTGTTTTTTTCATCACTTCTAATTGCACCTTCTTCATCTGTCATCCATGCATCCATCCCATCTGCTCTTTCATGGATTAATGATATCTTTTTTCTCATTGGAGACGTGGACGAGCTCAACAGTGGAGACGAGTACGAAGTAGCACAGTCCACCGGTGCTCCTTTGCTATTTCCCCAGCGTTGGACCATGACTCCGCCATGTCTTACTGTGCACGATTACCTCCAGCCAGGCCTGTCCCCAAGACTTAGAAGTAAAAGCCCTCGCATCCGAACGGCTCCACCCAGCCCCGTGCGGCCTCACCGCGTACTGGAGGTGCCGCCCGTGGAGCTCGCCAAGCAGGAGAGTCTGGACGAGCTGAGGACGACTGTGCAGTTGGCCGCCAGCTCCATGGAGAGCAGCACCAAAGACATCAAGCTCCTAGGGGAGAGGATGGCGGCCGCCACTGAGCACATGTCGGAGACGGTGCAGGACAACTCGCAGGCTTTGGTCCTGCTCACACAGGTTGTGGACCGGTTGCAGACTCTCCTCACCGCCACCAGGTCTGAAGTAAACACCTTAAAAGCTGCTGAGCAGGGTGGCGCTTTGACGAAAAGCCCGACTCAGAAGCCTCGAGGGCACCAGTCTAGACATTCCTCCAGCTCCTCCTCCAGCTCGCTCAGCAGCTCCCTGGATGCTCCCTCCGCCTCCCAGGCCGCCAGCTGCCAGTCTCCGTCTTGCCGTGGATCTCCCTGGGCCACAGTGAAATCAAAAAACGTTCCTGTGGCACAGAAGAAGCACGCCCACACTGATCTGGAAACATCCAAACATCTGTTTACCAACGGCCTGTTCAAAGAGACGTGCAGTCCTGTGAAAGGAGGTCACTCAAACCAGAGGAAGAAGAAGAAGAAGAGGAAGAAGGCAACGTGAGAGCCATCCAAAGAGTGGACTTCTTTGTTCCTTTGGAGGAGCATCATGGCTACCCTGCAAACAGTGGTAGTTGATGTTTCTGTTGTCCGTTTCGTTGCATTTCATCCATGGCAAACTTCAACATCAGCTCCAGTTTCCCTTTGTTTGTGTCACTGTTGTTTCCTTTAGGCCCGAACTAAACCTTTAAACCTCCTCTTCCATGTGTCATCGAGCCACATCTGTCCATTTTATCATCATTTGGCTGATTGAAAAGCAACTGTTTACTCAGTGTTTTCATCTTCTCCTCTTCAGGGAGCAACTATAAAGAGAAATGAGATCACAGGGGAGATTTTCATAGCTCGGGTGATTCATGGAGGGCTGGCAGATCGAAGCGGTGAGCCTTTTTATTCTCCGTAGTTGGTCTTTGTTTTTTAGATCTGCTGTAAACTTTAACACTAATCTTAACTCTAGAGTTTAACTGCAGGATTCCTAAATTAAAAGCACGCCCCTCACACAGTGAAGCATACCTTGCTTAATTATCTATTTTACTCAAATGAAGACATTAATCTATAAAATTAAGACCATATTAAATTGAACTGTTTAGTGAAGTCATAGATCAGGTGGCAAGTGGGGTTTGTTCTCGTAGACAGAAGGATGGCTTTTGGAGCTCTGGAGTTATTGAGACAGCAGGGTGCTGGGGACTTGTTCTCACTCAGCACTCGGCCACCCCGTTCTGTTTTTACACTGCTGTGCTTCCACTTTGCCACTAATACCACTTCCACCTGATGGTAGATTACCTTGGAGGAAAAATTTTTTACAAGTTGCAACGGTGGCATCTTATTAGAGTAGCACACTTGAATTATCCAGGAGCCTTGCTGGTGTGCAGACCTTTTTTCTTCTTTGTCAAAGGGATTGAAAACACCTAAAATAAAAGATCAAGAGATGTGAAAAACTTTTTTTTTTTTTTGTCCATATTTGTGTGTATGTGTGCGTAGGTCTGCTTCATGCAGGGGACCGGATCATAGAAGTCAACGGTTTTCCTGTGGATGGGATGGAGCCTGAGCAAGTCATCCAAGTTGTGGTGGGTCACTTATTAAACTAATGTCATGCTTTTTGTTGTTGTTTATTGTTTGCATCCACCTCTGAGCCTGTTGGTTTTTTACATCTAATCAGCAAGCTCGGTCACACGGCACCATCATGTTTAAAGTCATTCCCATCACAGAAAGGCCAATCCACAATCAGACCATGGTAAGTCTTCCTCCAAAATTCTTATTGTTTGCATAAAAACTATACACACTATATAAACATGTTGTTTTGTTTGCTTGTTAGTTGTATGTGCGAGTCATGACCGACTACAGCCCTCATCAGGACCCGACCATCCCCTGCGCCGATGCCGGCATGAGCTTCAGAAGAGGTGACATCCTGGAGATCGTGGATCAGACAGACACCCTGTGGTGGCAGGCAAAGAAACTCCCAAGCAACACGGCATGTGCCGGCCATCATTCCCTCCGCCAGCCTGCTCAAACGGTCAGATATGGTGCTTTTAAAGATGCCCCTCCAACCTTAGGTTGCATGAAAGAGGTCAACCACTGGTTTTGGACTAATATTTTGAAATTGTAGACCAATGGTCCGTCCACTCAACCAGTGAGGCTCGTCCATCCATCCATTTTCTTCTGCATATCCTTTGCAGGGGGGCTGGAGCCTATCCAAGCTCTCATAGGGCGAGAGGCAGCTTTGACAGCATGTCGCAGGGCCAACACAAAGACAGAGACAAGCACTCACACTCACATTCACACCTATGGACAATTTAGAATCACCAATTAACCTAACAACACTAAGTGGATGTCTTATAAAATAGCTGTAGTTTGTGCAGAAGCTAATGCAACTTTATTAACACACTTTTTCTGACATACTTTTTTAAAATAGCGAAACATTTTAACTATTTAAACTGTAATTATCTTATGATGCTAACTGCTACAAAAAATAATTTTAGCAACTGTGTCCCAAAAACTAAGTCAAGTCTAAATCAGGCCTTATTAGATTCATAGAGTGATAATTTTTGCATATAATCTAGTAGAGTTACCCTTATATATCATGCATTTAATGTGTCCCAGAGTGCCGTTTACTTTCATTAATGGGTTTGCAGAAATCACATAAAAAGCATACACAACAAAAACATGATCCAGATGTTTTATCAATCAGCTGCTAAAAGCATTTTCTATGTTCAAATATCAGCCACCATATTGTAAGCATAAATTATCATGATTGTAATGCAACAACAGGAAGTGACACCATCTTGCTGGGAAGTGTAGTATTTTTCTTGAAGGCCTTTGATAGCTCCACTGGTGCTGAAAAGTAATGTTTGACTATGGCTTTCTGAATACAAGTAGGGCTGCAACTATCGATTATTTTAGTAATCCAGTATTCTATCAATTGATCAAGTAATTGAATAAGAAATAATTTTTTTGTATTAACAATTCATCTGCACATTTTAACTTCTATACTGAGGTTTCACTGCAGTGAAACAAACAGGGTGGATGGAGCAGCTACAAAGTTCTCTGCTCTTCATGTTGCTGATCAGGTGGTTGATGAAGGAGCTCCAGCTGTTTCCCAGTAAAGGTTTTAAGGTGGTTACAGGAGCAAGCGCTGCTGCTTTGGACGTGTTTCGCTCCACCTGAGATCACCGTCTCAGTAACGGCTCCGCCTCTTTGCGCTTGCTGGTGTGTGTAGACAGACTGAACGTAAAACGACTGCTGTTGTGTTTTTGTTGAAAAACGGGGCTACACGATAACTCCAAATTACGTTACTACTGCAGGTGTATTTTTAGTTGCTAATTATGGATTAAAGCATAAAAAACATTCTGACACCAAACGATCGCTGGTGCTATGACAGCCCCCGCTACCAAACTGTGGTTATAGTGATCATTCTGGTGGCTACAGCTGATGTAAAGAAAAGAATAACAGCTGATTCTCTGCACAGCGAGCAAAGCGCACGCACACACACTCACAGCACAGAACAACGGAGGGGTGGAAAAACTTGTCAGCGATGATGCACTCGTGTTAAATCGTGCCTGAAATTTTCATTTGATCTTCGCTTTTCCTCTTACTTCTCCTCACGTTTATGCAGGTTGTTATTTCCATTTCTGTAGCCCACGAAATCAAACGCGTACACTGTAAACTGTCCCTGCTCTGTGGTAGATTGTAAATTGCAGTGAAATAATACAGGCGCAAGCAGCAATAAAAGCAGCGATCTAGCCGGGGTGGAGTCCGCGGGGCGGGCTCCTGTTTGCTAAATGCAGTGACAGCACAGCTCCGAAAGTGAAGCAGTGAAGTCCTCAGCCCTGCGCCAGGGCGTCTCAGCCCGGTGCGGCGACTGGCGATCAACCGCTAGCACTGATCATCTGTGAGTGTGAGCACCTCTATAAAAGTATAAGCTTTGGCAGTTTACTGCTCTGGAGCATTCAGCTCTGTTAACACAATACCACAGTCTTCCCAGGAGTGGATGTCCCCACAGATTCACCCTAAGCTCAGACTGTGCAATGCTCAGAGAAACCTCAGAAAACCCAAGAGCTACATCTCAAACTCTACAGGCCTCAGTTAGCATGTTAGATGTTAATGTTTGTGACAGCACAGTTACAGAGAGACCTAACAAGAATGACTTGTTTGGAGTGGTTGCCAGGAGAAACTGTATGACTTCTGGACCAATGTCCTTTGGAGAGAGGAGAGGGAAGTGCAGATGTTTGGCTGTAATGCACAGCACCACATTTGGTGGAACCAAACACAGCATATCAGCACAAACACCTCACACCAACTGTCAGCACGGTGGATGATGACATGGGTGTATTTTGCAGCCACAGGACCTGGGCGCCGTGCAGTCAGTAAAAATAAAACTTCCAACAGACCTACTTAAATAATAGTCTTTTATTTTGTAGGAGAAGCTAAATTACCAATAGGAAGGCCAACTCTACCAAAGAGCTTCAGGAAAGCTTGCACAAGCAGCTTCAAGAAATGCGTCAGCATCAACATTTTCTATGATTTACAGGGGGCTTTGCAAAGTTTCCCTGTCTTACCTCCTTCTGCTTGTTGCAATAGGAAGCAGAGGGAGTTCTGGTGGTCTCAGCCTTACCAGCCACACACCTGCATACAGACCTGTGAGTGTGCTCAGGTTTTCTTTTAGTGGTGATTCATTTTACTGCTGTACAGTTTCACAGGTGAGGTTTGTGTGTGTGTGTGTGTGTGTGTGTGTGTGTGTGTGTGTGTGTGTGTTCTTCCCCACGCTTAATAAAGTGAGCACTGTGGAGGAAGGTAAGAAGAGGCTACCTTAAGCTGAAGTTGGCTCGTTCTATAGCATTTCTGACTTTAATTCATTCAGTTTTTCACACGCAGAGGAAGACCTGATGGCCATCGATG
Source organism: Pterophyllum scalare (assembly GCA_024447675.2). Taxonomy (NCBI): domain Eukaryota; kingdom Metazoa; phylum Chordata; class Actinopteri; order Cichliformes; family Cichlidae; genus Pterophyllum; species Pterophyllum scalare. Next base: position 91,463 of record JAMQGT020004062.1, read on the forward strand.
AGAAATGTGTGGAAGCAGGTAAACCTACACCTTCCATTTATTGCTAAACTGACTTGTTTTATTCCTTTTTTAAATACAGAGTACAAACATTCACACACGTCTTTGCTTCTTTGTTTTTATGCTCCAATAGACGAGGAGGCGTTTGAATCTGGTAGGTAAGTCTTTGCTGATTTGCTCCCTTTTGTCTCTGAATTGGTTTCGTGCCCTTCAACTGAAACTTTTGTTGTCGTTTCTTTCCCAAACCTTGCTGCTGTGTGACAAAAATATCAGAGGAGCTCCGAGAAGGTGAGAAAACCTTAAATAAACATAATGAAACCAAGAGCTTCAACGGTATGGAACACTAAAGATCACCTAATTGATTAAAAATTCAAATTAAAGTAGTACAGCTCTTAATTTGTTTATGACACAAACCACTTCAGATTTTTTACAGACATAATTCCTGTGTTCTCTTGACCTGATGTTAAATTATATCTTTCAATAACATTGAATTGTTTTATTTTTGTCGCTCCTTCCCTCCATATGCCTCCCTATGTTACTTTCTGCTTTTTATCCAAACCAGAGGATGACGACTTCAGCAGTAACATTGAAGGAATATATTTAGGTAAGTCTTCTGGAGCAGCATGAATAAAAAGAGAATTCCTCTAAAAGTGTAAGTCAAATTTATTGTTGATGTAGTGAATAGATCTGCACTCTAGTTCTGGTTTTCTGGATCGCGGTCCGGTTTTTGAGGTTTATCCACTGACATCTGTTCTTGTCCGTCAGCGGGCTTTCGGCGCAGCATGCGTCTGTGTCGGCAGCGGGCTCACAGCACCACCCAGCCAATCTTCCACACCCGCTGCCCCAGCAGTTGCTGCACTGCCCTCAACAGCCCCTACGAGGAGGTGGTTCGCTACCAGCGCCACCCAGAGGATGTACACCGCCTCATCGCCCTCATAGGCACGGGAAAGATTTCAGTCTTAATTCAGCTCCAAAACCTGCATATCTTATGAAACAGCTACACTCACGGGCCTCTTCATTACATACACCTCGCTAATACAGGGTCGGGCCTCATTTTATCTTAACTCTTCATGGCACAGATTCAACAGGTAGCTGAAACATTCTGGTCCGTGTTGACCAAGGTCAACGGCCTTGGCCTGCAGTTCTAAAGGGATTGAGTTTCTTCTGCCATGTGATTGCCTGAATAGATATCTGCACTATGAGCAGTTGAATGCAAATATGCAAATGAAGTGGCCAGTGGGCAGATAGTAATTTTAAAAATAATTTAATCTAAATGAGCATTTTCATCAGGTCCATCTGGAGTAGGTGTAAATGAACTCCGAAGGCGCTTGGTTGAGATGAACCCAAACATCTTCCAGGGACCAGTGCCACGTACGTAATCACCGTTTCAGTCACAGAAATCATAAAATGTCTTATTATGACAGAAAAACCAATTAAAAACATTTGTTATTGAGTCCTTTTGTGTCAAACTGTATTAATCTGATTAAATGGTTGAGTTTTGTTTGTTGTTTTTTTTCCTTTCCAGACTCTACAAGAGCACCAAGAGGGTACGAGGAGTCTGGTAGAGAATATTTCTTCATTGGCCGGGAAGTCTTTGAGAACATGGTTTATCACAACAGGTGCAGACATGTGTGCATCTATGGGTGACATATTGAAACCTCTAATGAGGCGGATCTCTTTAATTTCTCTTTAATCTCTTTGAATTCAGAAATGACTAATGCTAGCCCGGCATCTCTGTGTGTTTTGTGTGCGGCAGGTTTCTGGAGTACGGTGAGTACAAAGGGAACATGTACGGCACCAGCGTCCAATCCACGAGGGACGTTTTAAACAGCGGAAAGATCTGCGTCATCGACATTGAGCCCAATGCAAGTCCAGCACAAACACGGTAAAAATAACAGCTGGATATATAAAAGTGGCTTTATTTGAATTTGTATGTCTCTGCTTTAGGCCCTTCAGGCAGTGAGGACACACGAACTGAGGGCCTATGTCATCTACGTGAAGCCTCCGCCTCTGGAGCGCCTCAGGGAGACGAGACGAGATGCGTACATCACCACCAACTACTACGTCAACCGACCATTCAAAGTATGGGATCAAAAACTTCCAAATGTGGAGGTGCCTTAAACCTGCATTCTTTCTAATAGTCAACAGGGGGCGACTCCTCTGGTTGCACAGTCTGGAAGTCGGTGACAAAATGACCCTATTTCTCCCTTAAACTTTGACCTCAGTTAACACTTTCCTGATGAGTTTATTGTCTCAGACAATAATTTTATCAATCGCAAGTCGTATTTAATACAACATGATGCTCATTTTGTAAATGATGGTCCTAGTTAGGGTCAAAAGGGAGAATAAAATGGTATTCTGTTTGGGGTGTGCGCACAGGAAGAGACAAGCAGTAACAGCAGGTGAAATAAGTGTTTGCAAAGCAGAGTAGGCGGTCCAGAGTTAAACTTTGAGGTGAGAGACTGAAGCAACTGTCGAAGGAGTAAAGGACTGACATATTAGAGCATTGCCTAGGCAACTCAAAAACAAACAAAAATTAACAAAAAAAATAAATAAATGGAGCAAAAACTCAGCGTAAGCTAGGGGAAGGCTGATCTTTGGTTTCCTCCATCAGGATGAAGACTTCCAGGAGATGGAGGAAGCAGCCCGGAAGATGGAGTCAAACTACTGGCAGTTCTTTGATCATGTGATCGTCAACGATGAGCTGCAGGACTCCTGCGTCCAGCTGCTGACTGCGGTGATGAAGGCGCAGGACGAGCCTCAGTGGGTCCCTGCCAGCTGGATCCGACCCACTGCCGATTCCTAGGTCACGGCAGTGACATGTGTTTTTTATTGTACAGATTTAAAAAACCTTCACATATGAAAATCAGTGAGTGCTTTTCTAAATATGCTGATCTTTGTGCATGTGGCGTGCATGCTCTGGTCTTTAAGTCTCTTCAAATCCCTGAAGATGAAATGAAGCTGGACTGGAGCCCAAAGAAATCCCTGAATCTGTCTCAGTTTGTTACAGTTTTGTTTTTTTTCACTCAGCAGTAACACATTCAGCTTTCAGTTTTTCTAACTCTTCATTCCGAGATGCCTGCAGGACTTCCACATGCTGTGCATGCAGCTTAGATTCAAACAAAACTGGTTTATTTCCTGCCTTCTCTCCTCTCTTCTACACAGATCTCCAATAAAGGACTTGAAGCTGTAAAGCATGTTTCTTTTCTTTTTTTCTTAAACGGTTTCTTTATGTAAAATGGGTCGTTTTCATGCCAAACAACGTGGAAGATTAACAAATGGGGAACAGTCTTGGCAACCCTTTCCAAAGTACATAAAAAAATAAAAGCACTGACATTTTAATGATAATTATTGTAAAGTTTAAAAAACCAAATAAAGTCGTTAAAAGTGCAGAAAATTTTAGATTTCCCTACCAAGAGAAAAAAAATAAAATAGATGTAAGATTAATGAAAAATTAACAGCCGTGGAAACTTCTAAAATAAAGAACTAAATTAAACCAGCTCTTATTTTTGTTAGCTACAGGAAGTGCGCCGCACCACTCATAAATACATCCGGGCCAGCAGTCCCGCCCCCCCTCCTCCCCGGTTACTGAGCGTAAACAAAATAAAATCCAGTAAAAATCAGCGATTTGTTCACTTTTAAACGCCTGAACCCGGTAAAATAAACTTATCGGCCGCATATGGTTGAAGTGGATAAACATTTAAAGGCGCGTTATGGATGCAAGAGACTCGAAGGTGAGAACCGGTCACATATAACGATTATACTTATGGAAAGTGGCGTGATTTGTCCCTAGATGTGAATTTGGGGGCAGAAAACACGTTGTATAGTTTAATTTAAAGGTTGTATTGTGTGTAATCTCTCTCGGAGGTCTAATAATAATAGTGATGATGATGATGGTGTTTGTAATCTGTGTGTTTTCTCTGTGGATATGTAGCCGCGGAGGGTGAGGGAGCTGCCGCCTCTCGCCGCAGGTCAGTAAATCAAACCTCTGCGCCTCTGAGTCTGATCAGACTGAAGAGGATACACCGAAACACAACACTGTAGTGGTAGGCGTGTTGAGTACCCAAAGGTAAATGGGTGGTGCCTTCACAAACCTGCAGGACAAAGGTGAAAAATCTGATTTTTTTTACTGTGTCTGATCAGAGCACATGAAATATTACTGTAGGGTCTTTACCTTATAATATAATGCTCATTGAGGCGATTGTTGTTATGATTTGGCGCTATATAAATAAATTAATAATTGGATTAATGCCGGAAAGCTGAAAATGACTAAAAATGAATGAAATTAAGCGTGTGATGCTCTACATTTCCTGTGATTTACCCGCTCGGATGCTCAAATAAAAGTCGTTTCCAACAACAGCTTTATCACATTTTAAAAAGCATTAAAAACAACAACGACGCAGAGAGAAAGCAGAAACTGAGACGAAATAAAGGAAAACACTCCTCGTGTCAACATGCATGGCAGCCAGTATCCAAAAGGCTCGTACTCCTTTTTTATCAATTCCCACTTTTTTTCAGTTTTTTAACATTTGAAATCAAACAAAAAGTAATTTTTAACTTTCTTTATAAGTAATTAACACTGCCTCTTTCTTTCCCTTTAATAATAATAATAATAAGTTTTATTTCTGCAGCACATTTCTAAACCAGTGTTTTAAGGTGTTTTGCAAAATTTACAAAAATCATGAAATCATCAGTGCGACACAGTGCTGTGTACAGGTTCTTTAAAACTGACAGCTTTCTCCTCAATCTTTACACATTACTGAAACAATTTGCACAACACTTATTATTAACAGCCACTTATATTTTCTACAACACTGTGCAAAAGTCTCGAGCCACCCCTCCTTGCTTTATATTTTGCTTCCACGCAGCCAGACTTTCTTGTAGTGTTTTCAAAGTGGTCTGCAGCAACAGGTCCTCCAGGCTTTCTGAGGCTCTCTCAAAGTTTGTCTTTGGTCATTGGCTGCTTTTTCACTCATTTTTAGTCCAGTCCTCGTGCCTGACTGTTATCAGAGCCACTTGTTTCTGAACTGTGAATCATTCAAGCATAAAAGGCGCCCAACTCAAGGGATGAACCAGTGTTGTGTCCACACATAGCAGAACACTTGGAAAGGAACCAATTATAAATTGTATCTTTGGGCACTTTGTTCAGAAATGATCTCAGTGGAAAGGTGGCTGTCAAGAAGCCTCTCTTAAACTGGGCTGATTGAGCCGCTCTAATAGTGAAAGGACATTTCTTCCACATCGTTGGGGCTGTAATTTTACTATATGTGACGAATAATGACAATAAAGCTATTCTGTTCTACTCTAAAACAGTAAAAGCCCGGGCCCTGCTGATTTTAAACATGGAGCTGAAGCTGTAAAATTAGCTAATATGATTGTGGAATACAAGAAAGGCCTTATAATAAATTCTTAAACTGGACTCTGTAGTGTGCATTAGATGCACTGTTTCCTAAGTGCTTATTAACCCAAATGTCTAATCAGCTGGCAGCACGGTGGCGTAGTGGGCCTTTCTGTGTGGAGTTTTACTCCAGTTTCCTCCAGAGAGTGGGGTTAGGTTAATGGGTGAATATAAATTGTCCATAGGTGTGAATGGTTGTCTGTCTCTCTGTGTTAGCCCTGCGACAGGCTGCCGACCTGTCCGGGGTGTATCCCCGCCTCTCGCCCTGTGATAGCTGGGATAGGCTCCAGCCCCCCGAGACCCTGAACAGGAAGAGCAGAAGAGAACGGATGGATGGATCTAATCAGCCAATCACATGGCAGCTTAGTGCATTCAGACATGTAGATAATGATTAAGATGGCACGCGTCAGAGTGGGGGGAGGTGATTTAAGTAAATTTGGTTCCCATCCCTCCTGAAGACATTATCAGTGTTATTTTCCTCAGGAGTCACTGAAGCTTCTCTGTTTTCATAGAACACTTGAAAATCTGAAGCTCTCTATGAAGGTGAAGCATCGAACTGTTGCAGGTTTTGTCTCCTTAAAAATGAAGATCTGCTGTTTTCTTTCTGTTTTCCATTAACTGAAAATCTCATAAAGCAAATCCTCTGAGGGGTCACGCTGGCTTCTGGGAAATTAGAGTACCAGATTTCCTCACATTTTCTGACATTTGAATAATGAATTCAGTGAAAGCAGTGAATAGAAAGTTGATTTAAAAACCCTCAGGTCGCTGAAGCATTCTTCAGACTGTAACACAGGCATGAAAACAGTGATTTTATTGGCTTAATGAGGCGCTGAGGTCATGACGTAAAATCTGAACTTTAAAAAATAAAATCAGACTGAATTTTAAGGCCGTTTTTAAGTCGTTTGAGAGCTTGGGGATTCCCCCCACCTGCTTTACGTCACACGCTGCGCTTCCTGGATGTTTTTTTTACTCACAGCCGCGCGTGAATAGACGCTGCTGCCGCTCCGGCACTCTTCAAAGGGACTTTAATCGTCTGACCTGTGCTTGGAGTAATCCTCGGTCCTGGCAGATGTATTAACACAGATTTAGCTGTGGATTTAATAGTCAGGATGTCATGTGTTGCTTAACTCCTGTCTGACGGGTTTCTTGGGAGAAATGGCCAGAAAGACGGCGGTAAGACATCTGTCTCGGTTGGTTTATCCCACTCGGAGTTATATTTGCAATTTCCTGAACTCTTTGTTAAAATCTCGACTTTTTCGGCGGTTATGTAAGTGCCGATGGCATAAGCAGCCTCCTGTAATGAGCTTGTCCTGCTTTGTAAGAGTGGCTGTATCACTTTCTGTCAGTTTGTGTCTTTATTTCTTTGGTTCTTGTTACTGAAGAGTGATGATTATTAGATATGTTTAAGGTGCATTTGATGGAGTTTCCAATCAAATGTTATTGATTGATCGGTCTCCGGTGTGCCTGTCAGAGGTTTATGGTAGATGTGCAGTACGGTAACTTCTAGGATTTGCATTCTTCTCACAGGATTTCAAATAAAAATGACTCCAAATGTTGCAAAAAGCATTTAATTTTGTTTTTTTAGATCTGTTAATTCATTAATCAGCAGCGTCCTGTGCATAACAGAAATTTAGAAAAGGAAATCAGTTCAAATGTTGGAATATTTTGGGTGTGACTTTGAGAATCCTGCTCAAATCCATAAAAGAAGAAATTCAAATTTCTTTGAGGGTTTTTTTTTTCTAACAATGGAAGAAATCTGACTTGCGTTTCCTTGTGTCTTCCAGCGGGGGCAGCGATCTCTTCCCACGATGTCAAGGTAGGTAAAGGTCTTCACTTCAAACAGCCGCTGTGATGTAACGCTAACGGGGATCTGTTAATTCACCATTTCCTTATTTTATGCTGCACGTACACTGGTGGTCAGAAGTTAAGACCTTAAATAGTGAGTGGGCAACCAGAGGGCCACAAAAATGGATCAACTTTGATTTTTATCATGTTGTAGAAACATGTACAAAAAAAAAGTCAAATTTGTGCCATTACCAAAACATAACTGTATGTTTTTATAATGGTGGAGCTCATATTAAAATGTGGTCAAAGTTTCAAATAATGAGGTCATCGTGAGCCAAAAGCCAGACTTCACGCTGGTCTAAATGATATCAGAGATGGCGGCCGTTGCCCAGTATGGTTATTTCAAATACCTAAGCCCCACCCACCTGCTGCTGGCGAGGGGGCAGCCACTCATAATGCAGCCGTCTTTAAACAAGGGAGTAACACGAGGCTCGAATGAGCAGGAACTGAACTTCTCCTCTCTCTTCTCTTTGTTTTTGTGATCTGTGGACGCATGAAGTCAAGACACAACAGGTGGGTCAAAATTTGTAATGAACAAGCTGCATTTCTTTACTTCATTCCTCAATTGACTTCACTTTTTTTTTTTTTAATTTATTTGCACAGAAGATGTTCCAGCACCAAAACACAAGAAGAAGAGAGTGAAAAAGGAGGCAAGTGGGGTGGATGATACAGATGGTAAGAAGCACCTTCACATTCAGCCTGTCTGACAGAGGAAAGGGCTTTCCTTATATGCTGCTCGATCTTTACTCTAAATATGCTTTAGTGTGAGAAAAATCACAGCCGATGACTTGAATTTCATAAACTTGTTTTATAATGTTGTGATTTATCACGCAGATAATCCTCCTTTGTTGTTGGTGTTCAAAATAAAGCTGTAGCTTCCTGTTCCACCTTCAGATCAGGGGATGGAGATGGGAGGCGTGGGCAGCCGCAGGGCTTCTGAGATCAGCGAGCACCTAACCCTCGAACCTGCAGGGGACGCCCCCCCACAGAGGAGGAGGAGGAAGAAGAAAACAGCCGCTATAGGTGAACGCAAGAGTTGTACTCCTAATAGTTGTGGCTTCCGAGTATATCACGAAATTAAAATTTAAAGGCTTTTCCCGCCTTAAATGCGGAGCTGTGTGGGGATGCAGCACCATATTTTTATTCTTGGACTCTACTGGAGCGGCTTTGCATGAATCCCGGTTCAAAATAATACTTGTTTATCTTAGTCTGGGCACGGGTGCAGCCCTCAGTTCATCCTGTGAACGAAACAAGCCGCTTTAACTCCTCCCACTTAAAAACCACCTTTCTTGTGATTGGCTGCCTCTCACAAACAGAAGGTGGGTGAGCTTCAGTGCCTAGGTGATGTGTTAAAGATCCGAGAGTAGAAAAAAGTGTCAGAAAATGAGCATTTAGAGCACTCGGAGGTCACTGAGGTTACTTGGACTGACCTCGTGTGTGTGTGTGTGTGTGTGTGTGTGTGTGTGTGTGTGTGTCACAAGAAATTAGGCTGAATAAGTCCTCTTTGAATTTCAGATCTCGAAGATGACCACGCCGACCTGGTGAACGGAGACGCCGCAGATCAGACCACAGATGGAGAAGAAGTGGTCAGAAAACCCAGAAAGAAAAAGTAAGTTCTTATTTTAATAAGGATTATTTTCAGCATCAGTTCATCTGCAGATAGGGACACACATTTAATTCAGGACATCCGGGGCTTTGCTTTGCCTTCAGGTTTTAATCAACAAATCTGTTTTGCAAAGAAAAACTTCAACTTGAAAACTTGAGATGCAGAGCAATTAGTTTTTGGAGGTATTTTCACTTCAAAACTACTTGGATAAATCACAGATTTTCAAAATAAATGCCTGTTGAGCGGCTGATTGTTGCAGCCTGAAGGTAAACCAGTTTAAAGGACGCATTCCTTTAGTTTTATCTTTTATTTGTTTGATTTTTTTTGATGTGACGTGAGAAAAATCCGATTTTTAATTATTTTTTTTCCTCTCTCAGGAAGTCCAAAGTTGTTGAATCGCAGCTTCCCGATGAGCTGGACGTAGCGGAAGACGACATCATCACAGACACCCCTCCCGCCATCCCCCAGCATTCCCTGTTTGCCGCCCCACAGGGTCAGAGCCAGCCGGTCGGGAAGGTGTTCGTAGAGAGGAACAGTGAGTGATGGAAGAAGAAGATGGCGACGGTTTAGTCGAGGCTGTCGGAGGGAAAGCTTCACTTTTCTTTGTGTGTTGGCATGCAGAGCGTTTCCAGGCTGCAGAACGCTCTGATTGGAGGAAGCCCAGCGACCCGATGGATAACATGCCGGACTTCCAGCACATGCAGCCGCTGTGGACCACCAGAGACGTTTCCATCAGAGTTCACGGAGGCTTCAGGTAACAACAGAGTGTCTCCTGCATGATTTTAAAAATGCTCCTGAGTACATCCTCCCGCCCGAATGCTCCTCCACTCCTCTGATCGTCCTTCAGGGTGCTCGGGCTGTACTGTCAAGGCTTCCTGGCGGGCTACGCCGTGTGGAACGTGGTGGTGGTGTACATGCTAGCCGGGCAGCACCTCACCACCCTGTCCAACCTGCTGCAACAGTACCGCAGCCTGGCGTACCCCTCGCAGTCCCTGCTCTACTTGCTGCTTGCCATCAGCACGGTGGCCGCCTTCGACAGGTAAAGTCCATCGTAGTTCACCACGTTACAAAATAAACACATTTTTAGTGAGGAAAAAAGAACACAGAGGGCCAGCTGTCAGCTTCAGAAAGTTGAGACTTTCCTTGAAGGTTCGCTGTGGGATTAAAGTGCAGCAGGTACATGGATCTGAATCATTACAGCTTTCTCTTTTCATTTTAAAGAGTGGAAAAACGTTTATTACATCACCCTGATATCTGGCAGCACTTTAGTTATAACGTCCTCTCACAGCCGTGCCCAAACTTTCAAGAACAGAGACTCGAGTGAAGTATTTCCTCCTTTGCCTTTCCTTTAAGATGAACTCTAAACTTAAGAAGGAAAAAAAAAACCTTCTGATTTCTTGTTGAGGTCGTTTCTCATCGATAGCCATGGCTGCAGTTAAACTACTGCAGTTAAACTACTGCACAGCAACGTCTCCGCAATTTCAAAACCTTTTTTTTTTAATCTGTGAAGTGTTTCACAGTCCACCTGCAGTACCAGTACAGCCCACCAGGGAGCAGCAGCCTGCAGACTACAGTGTTGCTTCAGCCTTTTTATAGGAAATCTGCAGATGAGAGCTGGCCCAAGCGCAGAACTCAAACGTTAATGTCTGATATATTTATCACAATTATTCTGGTTATAGGGATGTGGTGTAGTGGATTACACATCTGCCTAAAATAGTTCTGGTACCCGGCCTCTTGCTCTGTGGCAGCCGGGATAGGCTGTGGCCATTATGCTGTCATTGATCGCTGCACAAGTCAATATTTAATCTGCAAAAGCTTTTGTACTAAAACTTTATTATTTCCTAATAAAAGCTTGTAAATAAAAGTGTAAAGTAAATGAATAGCTCATCCATTTACACTGAATGAACTGCAGAAAGCAGATGTGAATAAAATAAGGTGTCTTCGCTGTTGTGTGTGAAACTCGCGTCTCCTCAGGGTGAATCTGGCCAAAGGTTCTGTGTCTCTACGGGAGTTCATCACGCTGGATCCAGTGGCTCTCGCCTCGTTCTGTGAGTCCTCCTTTATTTCCATACTATAGAGCAGGGATCCTCAAATCCAGGCCTCCAGAGCTGGTGTCCTGCAACTTTTAGGTGTGTCTCTGCTTCAGCACACCTCAGCCAAATATAGAAGTCATTAACAGGACTCTGGAGAACTTGACTGCATTTTGAGGAGGTAATTCAGCCATTTGATTCAGGTGTGTTGGATCAGGGTCACATCTAAAAGCTGCAGGGCACCGGCTCTCAAGGCCTGGATTTGAGGATCCCTGCTGTAGAGAAACACATTGTTATGGTGTCTTTTTGGGTTTCGGTTGACGCGTCTTGCTTTTTGCACCCAGTGTATTTCTCGGCGCTGGTCCTCTCTCTGAGTCAGCAGATGACCAGCGATCGGATCAACCTCTACTCGTTTAACTCAACACTACTGTGAGCTCACTGGATTGTCTGCCACTATAATTATAAACTCTGGGTTTGATACCTGAGCCTGACACGATTCTGCTTTAGGCCTCCAGGGTCGGAGCACCAGATTCTCCACCCGTGGGTGACCATCAACCTGGTGGTGGCCCTGCTGGTGGGCCTGGCCTGGATTTTTAGCGCCACCAGACCTGAGACGGACTTCACGGAGGGTGAGGGAGAACGGTGTGGGATGAGCATTGCTGCTTAAAAAGGAAAATCCAGCTTGACGTGTCTGTTTTCATTGTCGTGTCCGTCCTCCTCAGGTTATCTGATGGCCATGGAGATTGAGCCTCCAAAGCCAGAGGACACTTCAGATATGACTCCCTGAGGAAAAAGAAGGGTTTACTGTACAGCTTTGTACCATTTTGCACATGCATTATATTTTGTCTTTGAATGTAGAATATTTTGCTATATTTAAAATGTTGTTCTTTTTTTAAATACAGAAATTCAAAGAACACAAAATTGTCTTCATTTGCAGACAAACCATGACAGAAAACACTGAGATTACAGCACCATTCTGTTCACTGAGCTGAGGAAGAGGTTTACATGGCAAAAAAATAAAATAATAAATACTCCATCCGAGCTAAAAGTCCTGCTTTCAAAGAGTTACTGAGTGCAAAGGTGTTATAAAGTATCAAAGAGTGTTGTAAAGAGGAATTAGTGGTGTTACTGCACTGAAAGCTGAAGAAATGACAGCAGAGTGGATGTGGCAGAAATTCAGACCAGCGTAGCTCATTTAAAAATCTCATTCTGATTGATTCTGTGTGTCTGGTGTTGTTCGTGTCCCTGCAGTGTAATTTTGTGTCTTGTTTTGTGTTATTAGTTTGTCTTTGGTGTCATATTTTGTTACTTTGGTCTCTTTTTTTGTCTTCCTCTTGTTTTGTTTCTACAGTCATTTAGTGTCTTTTTTTTGTCCCTTTTTAAAGTTGTTTTTGTAACACAACATTTTATGTCTTTTTTTGTGTGTCATTTGTTTCTCTTTGGTCTTGTTTTGTGTTCCTTTGTAGTTGTTTTGTATGTTTTTGCTCATGTTTTTTTCTATTTGCTGTCACTGTGGTCCGTTTCTGTCCTTTTATTTAGTCATTTTTGTATCTCTACCTTTTTCTCTCTTCTTATATCTTTGTTTTATGGCCTCGTGGTCGTTTCGTGCCCCTTTTAGTCGTGTTTCGGGTCCCATTTGTGGCCGTTTTGTATGTCTTTGCTCATGTTTCGTGTCAGTTTTCTGAGATCCATTGGTGTGCACTGTCTTTGATCCAGGCTGTATAATCGAACATAGATAACCAGTTGCTGTTGACGTGGTAACGGTGAATACTGATATTATATATCGTGGATACATTCCGGTATTCATGCTTAAAACTTAGCGGAAATCAGTGCCGTTGTAGCGAGCAATCATGCTGGACTTTGCCATCTTTGCCGTTACGTTTGTCATCATCCTGGTGGGCGCTGTCCTCTATCTGTACCCGGTAAGTCCTTGAAAGTTTGGCGTTAGCTTGCTACATTAGCGGGCTGTTCCCCTCATTCCTTAAAAAAAAGGCGCTTTTTAATGTTTTTGTTCTTTTTCACGACCTGAAACACTATAGCACCATATAATAAATAAAATCAATAATGAAGGTATTTTTCATATTTCGGTGCACATTCAATAGAATATGCATTGCCTTAATCCAGTGAAATCCAACTTCAAGAAGTGTGGATGAGCGCAAGCAAGATACAGAAACAGAACTTTATTTTTATTACATGCTTTTGGGTTTAAGCTTTACATGCCGATTTCTTCCAAACCCTGAATAATCGATCCAGTACCTTTTAACTATATCATGCTGGTTATGAGGAACCCGCTATATGGAGTCATTAAATTTGCAGATTTTTTCATAGGGGTTTTGAATGCAGCCCGCTTTAGGACGTGCGTAGCCATTATTTTTAGTTTATGGGAACACATAATAGAAAGATGCGGGCGGATGAGCTAAAACATTCAGAAGCACTCATGTTTGGAAACATATGTTTATATTAAACAGCAAAGTTTTATTCCTAATAATTTTTCCAGTCATCCAGGAGGGCCTCCGGTATCCCAGGTCTCAACCCCACGGATGAGAAGTAAGTCTTTCTCTTTACCTTTGCTTTTTCTGCTTCTATTAAGTCTTAGTAACAGAGGTTTGTGAAGTATTCTATATTTAACAAGCTCTCTTTCCTGGTGCCTCAAAATTGTTTCCTGAAGGGTTCTCCAATGCAATACCCTTTGCCTGCATATAAATCTGCAGCGTAAGCAAGTGTGCATCCCTGGATGTTCTACTTTCTGCCTTCCAGGGATGGAAACCTGCAGGATATTATCAACAGAGGCAGTCTGCACGAGTTCCTCGTCAGCCTGCATGAAGAATTTGGCTCCGTGGCGTCGTTCTGGTTCGGCGGGCGGCCCGTGGTCAGCTTGGGCTCCGTGAGCCAGCTCCGGCAACACATCAACCCCAACCACACCAGTAAGGAAGCCAGTTTGGACCAGCAGTTTTCCTTGCAGGCAGGAATTTGATTGAGAAATGTCTCCTTCAGTGGAAGAACCTCCTGCATAAATCCGCTGTTTCCTGCTCCTTTTCAGCCGACTCCTTTGAGACGATGCTGAAGTCGTTGCTGGGCTACCAGTCGGGGATGGGAGGTGGTGCCAGCGAGTCCGTCATGAGAAAGAAGGTGTATGAAAGTGCCAGCAACAACACGCTGAAGAACAACTTCCCACTTGTGCTCAAGGTTTGCACAGAAAACAGATGTATTTACTTCTTAAAAAACAAAACAAAAACATCCTCATGCTTCCCACTGACTCATATCTTGTTTCTTAGCTGGTGGAGGAGCTGGTGAGAAAGTGGAGGTCATTCCCGGATGGTCAGCACACACCGCTGTGCGCCCACCTGCTTGGCCTGGCCATGAAGACGGTCACCCAGCTGGCTCTGGGTGAGCGCTTCGGGGACGACGCTGAGGTCATTGCCTTCCGCAAGAACCACGACGCGGTGAGAAACTTTAGCACGAGCATTTATCCAGGAAGCTTTTTGGATCTGAGGGTGACAAAATTAGCTTTTTTTGGCCTCCTGTGAGGTTGATTTCCTCTCATAGTTTTCTAAAAGTGTACAAGCAAGCTCATTCTCTTAGTACTCACACCAGTAGCTGATAGTTCAGCATTCTAAAGGCCATTAACTGAAGCATGAGGTCTGAATTTGTGTACACTTCATTCACCATGGAGGACAGAAAACTTCCACTTTACAGGGATGATAATCAGGGAAAGTTCTAAAACCAAAAGCTGCTGGGAGCTTAAATCTCTGGAACTGATCATTGATTGCTTTTGCTCTTCTAACTCACGTCTCCAGATCTGGTCAGAAATTGGAAAGGGCTACCTGGACGGCTCCCTGGAGAAGAGCTCCAGCAGAAAAGCGCACTACGAGAAGGGTAAGTGAGTTCCCGCAGGATTCCCGACGATGTGTGGAAAAAGCGAATGGAAAGTTTGCAGAGGCTCAGACGTTATCTCTGTTAAGCCTCTTTGCAAACAGTCTGAGCACATTCAGTGTTGCCACCTTAATCAGCAGACAGGTTTTGTTTGGGTGGGATCGATACGGATTTACCTGCCAAGGATAGCTGCTACACCTGGCACACAGCAGTAGTTTATTTTGGGTGCTGCCTGAAGGGCTGGAAAGTAGGACGGAGACTTAAACCACAGTTAACGTGTAACCCCAGTGAGGATATCAGCCGCCTGTGTGATCATGTCGAAAATAAAGTAATGGGCCATCCAGCATTTCTTTGTTGTTTCTTTTACTCTGCAGCAAAGACATTTAGTCATTACTGCAAGTTTGAGGTCCTGCCCAGCAGCTGCAGGACTTAAGTCTATGAACCCTCCCGGGGTAGGATGTCAGATTTTGAGCCTTGAACGTGATCGCATTATTCAGGAGTCGCTGCAGCTGTCCTGTTGTTTTTCTTCCTTGGTGGTCAGCTCTGTCAGAGATGGAGTCGGCGCTGCTGTCTGTGGCCAAGGAGAGGAAAGCCCAGAGGAAGCAGACGGTGTTTGTGGACGCTCTGCTGCAGTCCAACTTCACAGAGCGACAGGTGAATACCGATGAGCTGCTGCTTTAAATCCTCCGGATGAAGAAAACGGTACTGAAATCAAGATTGCTGTTTCGTTTCAGATCATGGAGGACTGCATGGTGTTCACTTTGGCTGGATGTGTCATCACTGCAAACTGTAAGTGGCCTAAAACAGAGGAGTTAAACCCTCCTGGATGATTAATAAACCAGTGAGCGCTTTATAATTATAGTTATATAGATTTGTCTGATAAGCACTCAGGAATCATTTAAAGAAATTAAACTTTTAGGCCTCTTTTAATCAAAATCTCATTGTATTCCAACTCTGAGATGCACAAACTGTTGTGTTTTGGCAGTGTGTATCTGGGCTCTTCACTTCCTGTCCAGTTCAGAGGAAGTCCAGGACAAGTTGTACCGGGAGCTGGAGGACGTTTTGGGCTCCGATCCGATTTCCTTCGACAAGATTCCTGAGCTCAGGTATGTGGACGTTTCACCAGCCGCACAGCTTGTTATTTAAGTGTTCTTGAGTCGTCCTTCGTGTGCAGTGCGGTCAGTAACACACGACGTGATCACGTTTCCATCCTCGCAAAGATACTGCCAGCAGGTCCTCAACGAGACGGTGCGGACTGCCAAGCTCACCCCCGTCGCGGCTCGGCTTCAGGAAGTGGAGGGCAAAGTCGACCAGCACGTCATCCCCAAAGAGGTATCCGGTTCCCTGCCGTCTGCGGCGGTGCAGCGTGCTATTCTTTCAGTTTTCTCAGGCGAGGTGCAAAATATAGCAGTAATGTTACACTTAAAGACTGACGCGTTGTTGCTGTTGTCGTTTTCAGACTTTGGTGATTTATGCCCTAGGAGTGGTCCTGCAGGATGATGAGACCTGGAGCAGCCCGTACAGGTCTGACCTTTTACCTCTGACCTCTTCTTCACTGAGTGGATGCTGACTCAGAGCCCGCCATCCACAATGTGGGGCAAAAAGGAAGAAAGTTGTGTAGCTCACTATTTTGCAGCCCTATACAGGGGACCTATTTTTCTATAAATAAACACAGTTCTGTGTTTATACTCTGGAACTCCATTAGAGTAAGAGATGGAGTGCTGTGCAAAAATCCTGAGCCACCCCTCATTTCTTTATGTTTTGCTTCCAAGCAGCCAGTTTGCACAGTTCCAGGTCGTCGAGGATAAATGAAGTGATTCCGTGATGTTGAACCTTCTGTTGTAGCTCCACAGAATTTATCAGGAAGAGCTTAAATAATTAAGTTGATTTGTTGACCTCTTTCACCAGGAAACGTAAAGCAGCAGCCACTGTAGTTAAAGCAGAGTGACAGCCTCACACTGAGGGCCTTTTTCCTCTGAGTTAAAGTTCTAATGAGTCCATTTTTCACCTTAATCCTCCCTCAGGTTTGACCCGGATCGATTTGAGGACGAATCGGCCAGGAAGAGCTTCTGCCTGCTCGGTTTCTCGGGGAATCAGACGTGTCCGGAGCTCAGGTAAGGGCGAGCACACAACTCCTAAACGGGGAATTATCTAGAGCAAACTACATTAGATGAACTTTGAAGTGAAAACAAGCTTTTCCGCATTCCCCTCCACATCTGCATAAATTTCCTTTGGCCTCCATTAGGTTTGCCTACACCGTGGCCACGGTCCTGCTCAGCACGTTGGTGCGGCAGCTGAAGCTTCACCGGCTGAAGGGACAAATAGCTGAGGTCCGATCCGAGCTGGTATCCACACCGAAGGACGAAACCTGGATCACCGTCAGCAGAAGAAGCAGCTAAAACACAAACAAACGAAGAAGAGCAACACTGTTAACATCTTATCGAATGAAATTACCAGCAGAGCATTCCCTGTTAGAGATCATCATAGTGTTACCAACATAGTGGCAGTAGTTTGGACTGAAACGCTTAATTTCTAGGATTTTCCTCCCCTGCTGCTTCCCAGGGTGGCCTCTGGTTCTTTCTGCTGCTCAGCAGTCAGAGGCCTTAAGCACACTGTTGGCTTTTCCCGTTCGCAGGTTCACTTTGTACTTGTTGAAAGCCTCCTGCCTCTGTCTGTGATGTCAAGAAAAATGCCTTGCGCCACTAAAACAGCCGGCTAAAGTCAGGTTTCCCTGATGTCGGGGGGCTTTTGTTTGTCTGTGAAAATGAGCCAAACTGCATTCACATTTCGTTCCTTTTTTAACATCCTGTGTATTAAAAATGGATGAAGACTTTGAGTTTGTGTCATGTGTTGGCTTTTATCTTGAGCTTCCCCAGTAAATCTCCTCGTTATCTTCAGATTTTTATAAGTGTATTAAGGTTAACATCATAAAACGCATTGAAAAGGTTTGATATAATACGCTTATAAGAATCTGAGGATTTGAAGCCATCTCTCCTTAAAAGCTGTCGGTTAGTGAGGTCGAGTTTTTCTAAATAAATCAGGTGAAAGCATGATTAGATTTGCAGATATTTCACTTGTTTAAAATAACCTGCAAATTCTAAACACATCCATGTCTCTGTCTTTGCACATCCTGACTGATTATTCTCTAGTTTTAAGCGGTGTCCTTGTCTCCACTGGTAGCATGAGACAAGTCTGGGCCGTCTCCCAGATCTGGATCAGGGCATCAGTGAGCTCTTGGATTGTCTGTGGTGCTATTTGGCATCACAGGATGTACTGACACGTAACACCCCAGGGGTTCTCCAGCTGGAGTCAGATCTGAGGAATGTGAGGGCAAGGCAATAGCATCAATGTCTGCATCATCCAGGAACTGCCTACACACTCATGAGTCCGGGCTTTGTACGGTGCTGAGCTTCAAGGACAGGTCAGGCTCTCACACCACCCTCATGGAGCCTGATTCTGTTAGTTTGGGCAGGAACATACATGCACATGAGTAACCTGCTGGAGGTCATTTTGTTGGACTCTGGCAGTGCTATTCCTGCTTGCTCAAAGTAGCAGATACCAGTCTTGCTGCGGGTTTGATGCTCTTCTGCAGCCTTGTCCAGTGTCTCCTCCACATTCTTGGATGGATGTGGTGCTACCTGTGCCAGCTGAATGGGCTGCAGGTACTGCCTCGTGGGGTTGTCTTCTTGCTACCTCTCCAGGGAACCCTGAAGATTGACTGACTTGGGTGTTATACTGTGGTGATAAATCATTTCCTTTTTCTTTTTGTGTGTGTGTGTGTGGGTGGGGGGGGTGTATTTTTTTAGCTCACATTTGTACAACATTTTTAATTAAACTGGGCCTGATGATTAATAAATATGAGTCCAGCGTCTTTGTTCCTGAATGTTATTCATTTAATTGAGTGATTGTTGCAGGTCTAAATTGAATGCTACCAACCGTACAGAAGGAGAAGCAAAATCCTATTCTCTCCAACTGCAGCTTTAGAGAGGAATAGAAATAAACTCTGAGGAATTTAATAAAATTTATATTACAAGTATCCACTGAGTTAAATTTCTGTGAATTGGAAACAAATTAAAGAAACATAACCGCTGAAGCGCCCAGCAGCGGGGAGTGCGCTGTGATGCGGCTCCGCTTAAAAAAAAAACCCAGCTGCGGGGAGAGCCCTGCAGTACCGCACATGGACGCGGGCGGCGCCAGAGAGAGCGCCTCTCCGCTAAAGATGTGAAAATGGCGGAGCTACAAATGCTTCTGGAAGAGGAGATTCCAGCGGGACGAAGCGCGCTGCTGGACAGCTTCACCAATTTGGAAAGAGTCGCGGAGTACTGCGAGAGCAACTATGTCCAGGTAGGCTGACACAATCGTGGAGGAGAAGGGGTAGTAGTTTTGGTTCTGTTTTGGTGTTTTTTTTAATGGAGGGGCGAAGTGGTGCTGGGCTAACCGATGCGGTGCAGCCGTGCTGTCAGCTAGCCTCGGCTAACCCTCCAACAACCTGCTGCCGAAGCGTTTTTTTTCTTCTTCTTCTTTAATCAAATAACAAACCCATAATTTGGCATTTCCCACCCGATTCACGCCTGTATTCACTGCCTTCACCCCCCCCCCTCTCCTCAATATAACGATGTGTGGGACTCGTGCATCCCACCGTGGTGTGTTAGCCGGGGTAGCTCGTTAGCCTGCTGCCCGTCATCACCCTCAAAGCACCGAGCAGGCACCGTGAAAATCGATCCCTGCGCTCCGTGCGGGAATCAATCACTGCCAGCCAGCTGATCAGGCTCCGGCCGGAGATGTGGGACGCGATATCAAAGCAGATTAACCTCTGATCAGCTGTGACAGGAGATAACCCGCCGTGACAGTGTTATAAACAACTGATTTATGATGCCCTTAATATTGCAGCCACACTTAAAGCCCTTTAAACACGCTCAGCCCGGAGCCTTTCAGCGGCACCTCCACGTTTAGCGTGAGAGCAGTGTGTGCTGCTGTGGATGCATTTCTTCTGCTGAGCATCTGCTGGTTTGTCCGTAACATTTCTGCCTGTGCGAGTGCAGCCGTTCAGCTGCTTTGATATTCTGCAGGTGTGATCTCATCTATTCCTGCATCTCCCGCTCGTCACACGCTTACAGGCCCGCCTCCATAGGTGAGAAATCGGGGAATAGGCTCGGACAAGGTGTGATGCTGAAAGCTGACATCCTTGATGAGCTGGGCTGATCAGGTCTGACAGGACGCCCTGCAAAGAAGGAGAAGGATGGGGAGGAGGAGGTGGTGGATGTTGGCAGCTTGCTGTCTGGCACGCTGCCCTGTGAGGTTTTCCCAACTGCTGTCAGATGGATATTATCACTTATAGATCGGTTGGACAGGAGCAGGCATCAGGAGGATGTTTGGTGTGATATTTCACCTCTCACATCTTCATATTTTCAGCTGTGCCCGTTTCTCTCTCTCTCTCGGACTTCTTCCAGCATTAGTCATCAAGGAATTTACACCTGCTAACTAATATTTCCGGTTGTAGCTCACATGATGCCACAGGTGTGTTCCGAGGAGCTGGATGCCCGTGAGCTGTTTTAGGATGTGATTGAATTTTAAAAGTTTGCCTTGTTTGCGAACCATGTCCCAGCATAAAGTAAGGGTGTAATGGTACAAAACTCCCAGTTTGGTTCATTTGCATACATGAAATAGTTATTTCTGGATCAAATCAAATGATTTATGTGATCAAAACAAACAAATTACTTATTTCTTGCAAACAGTAACAAAAAAAAAGTTTCAATGAACATAAAAGCACACTTGACTGTATAACAAATGGAAATTGAGTAAAAAAATAACTGATCAGTTGATCAGTGTCTAATACATATCACCTGAGAGGTCTGTTATTGTTTCACTACCAAAACAAATGCAGCACATAACATTCCTATATTATTTTTATAATAATTTAGTGAATTTTTTATTGAGAATTTCAACTTGCTATAGATCAATACAACCTATATGTCCCAAATTTTAATAATGGGGATGTAATAAGTCCATAGTAACAAAAGAAATGAGCTAAAAAGAAAAATATACTATTTCCAGTTGTGTAATCAAAGAGTCCCAGGAACTTATACAAAGACACAAAGTCAAACATTACTTTTCAGCAGCACCAGTGGAGCTGTGGTCGGCCTTTTGGCGAAACAAAAACTATGATTCCCGGCAAAATGACATCACTTCCTGTTGTCGCAGGTAGTGGCTTGCACCGTTAGTAGCTGATTCTATCGATAAAACACCTGGAAGTTTTTGTTGTGTGAGCTTTTTAACATGATTTCTGCAAACCCGTTAGTGGAAGGAAGCGGTGCTCTGGGACACGTTGAATGCACTGATGTGTAAGCGTGGGTTTATATTAAAAATCTGTCTTAATTGGTTTGACGCTCCAGACGGTCATAAAGGGTTAAAACACAGACATTGCTGTTAGATTGTTAGATCTTCTCACTTGAGCTGTTCTCCTGGTGTGTGTATGGACTCAATCATTAGTTTAGATTCTTGATGATGCTGATTTTGTTAATTATAGTTCTCATTAGAAGCAAAAAGGAAAGACAAAACAGACTGTGCCTCCTTGTGATTGATGACCCTCTTATCGTACGAGCATGCAGCGCTGCTCAGTTTCTCAGCTAGATCCATCACCCAACATTTAATGAAAGAAAATAACAGCCAAAATGCTTTGTTGGTCGTGTCCATCTTCTACGTACAGTCTATGGTTTGATGGTAAAACATGCCTGAGTCAGTGAAAGGAATTATTAAGCTTTGAGACGTGGGATCTTTGATTAGTGGGACAGGTTTTTGGTTCTCTAGTGTCGCCTGTGGCTTCCTTAATGAAGAGAGAAGGTAGAACGTCCCCGACGACGCCTCTGAACATAAAGCGTGTCGGGCTATACTGTGGCCATCAGGGACGATGCTGACAGGGAACTGTTCAGTCCTCATATTCGTGCTGAAATGGCCGCGCGGAGTTGTGACGTGCTAGCTGTCATTGAGCCAGACCTCACTCTGATTAAGTTTGTGAAGGCGGTTCTGACAGCTGTGGTAGTATCTGGCCGCGTGCTCGCCGTACTGTTTGCACAGGAGCACGTTTTACTGGTCCGACTCCCGAGGAGGCCGCCGCTGCCGTTTGTCCAAACATTACCGCCACCCTCAAGCGGTAACTAGTGCATTATATCCAACCAGGTGGCAGTAAAAATGAGGGGAAGTGTTTATTTTATGACAAATAATTGCTTTGAGTAGTGATTGTTTTTTTCCTGAATTAAAATGGGCTTTGAGGGCATGAATATGCATGTGAGCCCAATCCATCAAGGCACAGCAAAGACACTGAGTCTGTTTGACTCGAGAGAAATCTCTTTGTTGTTTCTGCCCGTTTGATGACTAAAATGTTTAATATGGCTGAGTAATGTTCTGTTATTACAGTGCTGGAGACTTTCCTTTGGCTTTGGGCTAAAAACCAAAAATTTCTCTCTGCTGGGAAAAAATGCCCCATTCCCATTTTCTAAAGTCATGGTGCGTGTATGTGTGCTCTCTTACCGGATGTATAAAAGCATCTTTTCTGTCAGCAGGTGCTCCCATGACTTCACCCACATAACCTGCTCGTACCCATTCTCCAGCAGC
Organism: Pterophyllum scalare; assembly: GCA_024447675.2. Classification (NCBI taxonomy): domain Eukaryota; kingdom Metazoa; phylum Chordata; class Actinopteri; order Cichliformes; family Cichlidae; genus Pterophyllum; species Pterophyllum scalare. Next base: position 113,823 of record JAMQGT020004062.1, read on the forward strand.
GCTGCATCCTCCACGCTCCTGTAAATGACGCCGTTTGTTTGCAGGCTGTGCCAGATGCTTAAACTCGTTGGCTTAGATTTTTGAGAGTGTGTGAGATTCTTTAGAAATTTGTCTCTCATCAAAAGCGCTCTCCATGCTTCACATAAAAGGGAATAGACCGATTAGCGCCGAGGGTGCTGCTCATTGAAGTCGTCGGGACACCCCGGCTTGTTGCTTCTTGATGCTGCCTCGCTTTCTTTCTTTTTTCTTTCCCCTCTCATGTCAGTTTAGCGCAGGTATCTTTTCATTCAGATTCGGTGTGTACCTGCAATGGTTTCCTGACGCCGCCGTCAAAAATAATAAGTAAAGAACAAAAGGAAAGGTGGGAGCTTTCCTAATATTTTGGCACCTCAGCCCTGGATTTTGGGGGGCATTCACACCACTGTATATATCTGATCACAACCACCACTCTGTGTTTACTGTTAACAGACTCATGATTAGTTTTGTTGCCACTCATTTTTGTTGATTACATTGCAGATTATTTTCCAGATTAATTGGGAGTGGGAGTGCAACAGCTTTCCAGACTCTAAGATGACATTTTAATGAAGCTTATTTTGTCCATATCTATTGGGTGCAGGGATCCTCAAGTTTGCCCTGCTTCATTAAGGAAATACCTTGAAAACTTTTACTAAAGTAGCTGCTTGTAGTTGAGGGGAAAATTGGAGGTGAGGCACTGGAAAATTAATCTGATCCTTTTTCTTTTCTTTCTTTCTTTTGCTGTAAATTAATTATTTCTGGAAGACGAGCATTACTTGTTTAAATCTAGAGATAATCAGTTGCTGATCACACACATCAAATAAAAGCTGCAGATTGTCACATCTGGGAAGCAAAGATTGTCTTTTTTTTTTTTTGGTGTATTTCTGCTTTCATTCAAACCATTACGTGCTGGCTTTGTGCTCCAGCTCGACCCCCGCACGCCGCGCTTGGTGCAGTGTCACAGAGGATTAGGGAACACAGTTTCCCAGCAGAAACATTAGCTGATCCATCTGCCCTTTGATGTTCCTGTCGACGTGCCCACACCGTGCCCACGGCCAGCCAGCTGCCTCTGAACGCCGCTTTGACTGCTGGCTGCAGCTGTTTTACCTGCTACTCACTCCGCTGCCGTTAAGCTCTTTTTTTCTCGCTTCACTACAAAGTTGCTCCTTGGTGATGAAGCCTTTTGTCTCCGTCCTGCTGACACAAACTGCTTTCAGGCTCCATTTCTTTAGGCGTGTGCTGCTTTTTGTGTTGGAACGATATATTTTTTTTTTCATGTTTATACGCATCATCTGTAGCATTGAAGTAGTGCTAACCTCTTTAAGGGCTTTTTTGAAATGCTGAATGCAGGGCTGAATCTAAAGGTGGGCACAGCGGTGTCCGCTACTGCATTTATTTTAAAGCTTTAGTTACTACTTATTTTTCTGAAACAGGTTTATAGCATGAAACGGACATGTGCTCGGTGGCCTGTGGCTTTCTTTTGTGAGGTTGGGATGATGTTCCTGTGCTTGCATGGGTTCTTCTCTGCTAGTCAGGCTTCCTTTCCAAGAACATGCATGTTCGGTTAAACGGTGATTCTAAGTTGGACATAGGTGTGAATGTGAGCGTGAGTGTGACAGATTAGCACCCTCTCTAGGGTGTACCCCACCTCTTTGCCATGTGAGAGCTGGGATATGGTTCAGTTTTCCTGCAACTCTGAACTTGATAAGCAGTAGAAGATGGATATATGTAAGGTATATCTAGTTGAGTTATGATCTTTCATCTACTGTCCTGTTTGGGCTCTGTAGGGAGAAAAAGTGTTGTGTTTGAGACTGATTAAATCCTCAGTCACACAGGCCAAGAGACCGATCGGCAACCGCCTGGCAGCCACCAGTTGCTAGGGTTGAATGTGCATTTCCTGCATGTGAATAGAAAGGATTACAACATTAAGCCCATACATTCCCCAGTTTTTCTGCAGACTGATAACACAGCACCAACTATGATCTCTCATGGCTTAACATGAAGTCTTTCTACACACAAACAGCGAAAAGCAAAGAGGTGAAGCTGTTACCAAGACGGTGAGCTCAGGTGGAGTCCAACAGCTGAACTGTTAACTTGGTTTGATGTTTAAATCAGGCAGCTCGCTGACAGCAGCAGTCTCTCTTTGTATCACAGTGATACCTGCAGCGAGCAGGGGTGAGTCTAAACGGGGGCCTTTTTTCCCCTAAGGTTTTAGTAACATTATTTTGATTTAGCTTATTATAAATATTATATCAATTAAATTGCATTAATACCTTAAAATCTAAAAATAAAAAAATTTAAAAAATTTAAATCCCCCCCAGGACAGAAAATCATGAATGCTCATTAATAAGACGAGTGTTTCTCACAACTACTTGATGAATCAGTGGAATAATTGATAGAATACTTAATTACTAAACTAATCAACAGCTGCAGCCCTGACCTTCACTGACTATATTATGTTTTTTTTTTTTTTATTTCTGTGTAGCTCAGTTTACCTGCTGTAGCAGCTGTTCTGCAGGTAAGGCGCGTTGTGATGCTCTTTTTGGTTCTGCTAGCGTGTTTAACGAGAGGTCGCTACTGACGTGTTTCGGATAGTTGGTGCAAAATCATGATGTCTGTCTATTTGCTTCTGTTTTCTGACGGGCTGCAGGACTTAACTTTTCAGCTGCATGCGTGTTATGGTGTTCATATCTTATGGAACTCGTTTTTTCCTCTGAAGAGATGCTGATTTTAGCGGGAGTCTATGTCTCTGCTCTTACAGAGAATAAATGTGCAGATGTTGACTGCTGTTCTTCAGTCTGTAGAAGCTGTTCTTTGGCTGCTACAAATGAACTGGAACAGATTGGTATTTGCCATATTAGTTTAGGCATTTATAAGGTGTGCATTCTGCTTATTTTTGTCAGGGTTTACTTACAAACACAGTTGTTTCTATGGTGCCAGCAGCCAGGTGCAGAAACATCCAGTCTTTGTCTCATCCAGTATTTTCTGGCTGCCCACCTTAATGTAAGCAGGCTATAACTAGTCCAGCAAGTGTGCAAATGCCCTCTGTGGGAAGCTTTTATTGTGGGAATTCCCCTCTGTTTCTGAAATGTTAATGTCAGCCCTTTGGTATGATGCTAAACTTTAAGGCTTGTCAGTACAGCGTGCATTAGAGGTGTGCAGGGATCTTGCGGTGCCCCCCAACTCCCTCACCCCCCTCTCTGTGTTGATCACGTCATATAAGCCGCACCCTTTCCTTGCCGTGGAATGCAAATGGTATCGTTTTGAAAGTCAAATATCGTTTCCTCTTCTTCAGTCTCCAGACAAGCAGAGGGCGCTGGAGGAGACCAAGAACTACACCACCCAGTCTCTGGCCAGCGTAGCTTACCTGATCAACACGCTGGCTAACAATGTCCTGCAGATGCTGGACATCCAGGCCTCCCAGCTCCGCCGCATGGAGTCCTCCATCAACCACATCTCACAGGTGAGGAAGTTCATCAAATTGAGGTCTTGACTAACCAGCCAGGAATGAACACAGCCTGCATCAGTTCTCAGAGCACATTTAACAGTTAAATATTGCCTTTTAATACTCTTTATCCTTTTTCAAATGGGTATTAAGTGCTCTGTCAGCCCATGTTAATCAGGTTTTAAATAAGTTTTGCATATCTAATGCATCAAACGCCCATGTGACTGTGTGTATCATGAATGTATAATTCAGTATATCTGCATTGCAGGCAAATGCGTGTGCCAGAGCTGCACGCTCGATTGAAAGATAAAAGGGTTTCAACATGCAACAGATACTTCAAAGCCCTCAAAAACCTAAATTATGAAACACTCTGAAACACCTCTTCCTCATAATAAAGGCTTTCAGGACTTAGCGTTGTAATTAAATAATAAACGCACACTTCTCATCTTCAGACGGTGGACATCCACAAAGAGAAGGTAGCACGGCGGGAGATCGGCATCCTCACCACCAACAAGAACACGTCCCGCACGCACAAGATCATCGCCCCGGCCAACCCCGAGAGGCCTGTGCGCTACATCCGCAAGCCCATCGACTACAGCCTGCTAGATGACATGGGCCACGGCGTTAAGGTGCTTACTCTGGTTATTTTTCTCTTAATTTTGTGTTAGAAACGCACCAACCACACGCTAGTTTGAGTTTAATGTGATGATACTGTATTTTTGTAAAATGGTAATGATTTACAAGATGGGATTCAGCCTATGTTGGGACATTTTTTTTCCCCCATGGGCTGCTGTCAGATGCTTAATTTTAAGGAGTCGTCTTGGTCAAACATGCAGATGTGTCTGGAAGAAGCACGGCATGCACTGGAAATGCGTTTGCATGTTGGGATTGATCCAGGCTGCTCGCTGTGGAAAATCTAAAGGAAAGGACTTGCAGAGGTCATAGTCTTTATTATTAGGTTTCAGTAGTTTTCAAAGGCAAGAAATCTAAGAAAAAAATCAATCGCATGGACGGGAAGCCAGTGACCTCCAGGACATTGAGGCTCTCACCTGCTGCCGGTAACGGGCTTCACTCCATTGTTTTATGTTTAGTAATACCACGACAGAGGCTGATTTTTGAAAGCTTGTTTCCCACTGACTTTCTGAACAAAGACGAGCTTGTTTATACAGAAAATAGAACCACTGGCTTCAACCTTACAAAGGTCTCAAAGATCAAATTCCTCAGATTTTAACACTGAGCCATTGTTGTTTGGATGTCAGCAGCTCAGTTTTATGCACCATGAGCTTGAATGACTGTTGCTTCCCTTCCTCCTTCACACACTAATCACCTGATTTCTTCTCTTTTTTTTCTCTTTATGCTTGCCTAACTTTATCTTTGCTATCAACCGTAGTGGTTGCAAAGGTTTAAGGTAAGACTTTCAAAGTAAGAGCCCCAAATAAAGAAGGGCTTTTTTTTGTGTCTTGAATTGTTGTGGCTGTGGTTTCTTTGCCATTTTTGGTTTGTTTGCAGTTGAAAATGTGTTTTCTTACAGAGATTTAGATCAGAGGATTCAGACTGGGATTGATGATCAATTCTTGCTATATATTTATAATCTGGGTCTCCAGTAAAGTAGCTTCACATGATTTCAAATTGCAAACATATTTATTTTATACTCTCCCGTTTTCTGCAATCCCTCGGTTAAGTGCTAATTCTGGCTTCCAAGAATTATTGAAAGCAGATAACTGAGTCCGCATGATTATCATGAAACATTCTTCCAATAAATGCTTTCAGGTCAGCTGCAGTCAAACAGCCAAAAACTGTTACATGCTGGGTTTTATGATTGTTTCTGCAACTTTATAATCTTGTTAAATAGGATGTAAAATTTTGTAACGTATTCACAATGAATGGAAAAAGATTCCCAGCTTTGAGAGGAAGCACTGTTTCCAATCCACCAACCTTCTGATTGGTACACGACCTGCTCTACCACAGCCGCCATTTGTTTAGATAATGCAAAATCAGTGTTTATGCAGAGCTAAGCTAATGTGCTGATGATCTTCTGTCACCACAAACTAAAGAAGTGTAGTTGTTGAATTGTGTGTAGTTGTGGTATTGTGGCTCTCTCTGTTTAAAGGTTGATAACCAGCAGATTTGTCCTCCTGCTGCAGGCCAGCGCTCAGAACATGAAGGCCGGAGGCGGCGGACTCCCACGCACCAATCCCCCCACACAGAAGCCACCCAGCCCGCCCATGACAGGGAAAGGCACCCTTGGGTATGTAAGCTGTGCCACTGCCTTGATGGGTGTTGAGACGGACATACGGAGTGCGGGGTCGGTCTGTCAGAGGCTCACTGTGTCTTTGTGGTTTTGGGAGAGTAACCACGAAGCCCTTCAGATGGACCTGGTTACTCTCAGTTTCATCATCACTCCTTTACCTCCTTTGTTTAGTCGCCTCAGGGTGGTTTCAAATGCATTTTAGGGCTAGTTCACATCACAGTGGTGTTCTGTACTGCTGAGACGGCCTGATTTCATTATACAAGAGATTTTAAAATTAAGCTGCATGCGGAATTTTTTTGGATTCGTTAGGGTTTCTTGCTCTCACACATACAGCATGCATCTTTTAAATAGGTTTTTCTTAATTATGAGGACTTTCGTACGCAAGTTTGTTGAAGTTTGCTCTTTGTTGGTTGAAGTTCTTTTTTGTAATGAATTTGATATGAAGAGAAGAAGCAGTGTTTCCAAAATACAAGCTGCTGTGAGTTCACATTTTCTTATTTATTCTTATAGTTTTTGTACCAATATAATACATGTAATTATAATAATAAAAAAAAAGTGTAAGGTATTCAGGACCAGAACAAGGACTTTTAAATACTTTATTTTATGAGAAATCCTTAATTTTTACATTAGCAGAAGAAGAGATTGACATTTAAACATTTTAATAACAATGTTGAGCAAATAATTCATTCAGGTGTCAAAATCTTTTCTCTCTGATTCACTTTAAGGAGAGAATTAGCTGCATCAAGCTCAAAATCCTGTCTACCTACCAGGACGTACACATGGCTGATAAGTCCATTTTGGCCTATCGCTATTTATATCCCAGCCCTGTTAAGTAAAAAAACAAAACAGCCACTGTATTTAAATGCTAAACCAATGTTTTTTAAGCTGCTATGAATTGTTATTCATATTGTTATGAAAACAGTATGAATTGTTTTTGCAAAAAGAACCAGAAAATGAAATAAAATAGAGATTCAGTTAAAAAAATAAACAGTGACCTCCAGATTTAGCCCCTGTTTGACAGAAAGTTCACTGATAAGTCAGTCTTTTGCTCTCCGCTCTCCTTGCAGTGGCAGTGCTGCAGTCTTTAGGTGTTCCCTGAGCTGTACTGCTGATTGTCTACACCTGACACAGTGTGGATAAAAGGTTGTGTGAGGTTGGCTGGGGAGAGATGCCATTTATTGCTGTACCTCATCATGCTCTCCTGGCTTTCATTTTTAGCTGAGCGTAGTTAGTAAGTCAAAATAAAACCCATGTTCCTAAAAGCTCAGGTGTTATTCTCTATTTCTGCGAGTCGTGTTTTTACAACAAAAAAAATCAAATAATCATCTCAGCTGTAGGTTATTACAGTTTCTTTGTCTCTATAAATATTTAAATTAATTAGATGGTTTTAATTTGTCACAAATTATAGTTTACAAATTGATTGGCTGATCTAAATTGGTGTTCAGAATAAGTTGTCAGACGGATCTGAGAACCAGAGAAGCTATTCTGTCAAGCTACTTGACAGAAAATGTACACATTACAGCTTTTAATGTTTATTACTGGGCTGCAACACACTTATATTCATGAAAATGACACAGGAAATGGTTCAAAATGAAATTCAAATTTTTACGTGTTCAACTACTATTCCATTAAATTTAGGTCTCATTTAATATGCCAGATAATAAGATTTTAAAGTGTTTTTATTTACCTCGTCAGTTAATCATATCAGCTGCAGTTCCTTTATTTCTTAAAGTAAGGTATTTTAAAAAAAAAAGAAAAAAAAAAGATCCCAGATAAGCCCCCATGCCTAATCCGTTGTTGTTGTTTTTGTTTTTAATTTAGCTTTTTTCTAGCTGTATTTCTAGCTGGCTTTGATTGAAATTTCACTTTCAACTGAGTGATCTCTTTAATACAAGTTAGTGTCTCTTTGCGGCCTCATTTTAATTAAAAAAAATGTGTCCCTCAGCCTGTATTTTGGTCACTGCTATTAAATTAATATAATTAAAGTGTTTCATTTAACCATAAAAATTAGCACCATCATGCAAATATGCCAGATTTAGCCACACAGTTTGATTTTCTTATGCAGGCTGTGGAAGCTCATGGAAGCTGTGGAGGTCTGTGCTGTTATCTGTCTGTGTCTGACTGCTGGAGCTATCTTTTATCCCACAGGGACTCTGCTATTGCAGCTCATAATGTTGTGCTCCCGTTATTTTTGGGACTGTCCTGGGTGCGAAGTGCTGTTTGTGTTTCTGTGTGAAAACGTGTGTGTGTGTGTGTGCATATGTCCCTTCAAGACGCATGTCGATCAACCACAGCTCCAACCCTCCATAACGCACCCTCAGCCGCAGCCTGTGGCTACAGGCGGACATCCCCTGTGTGACTTTTGATTTGTCCTTTTCTCCTCTGTTGTTCAATTTCTTGTATTTCAGTGTCACTTTGAGTCGTGTGTTTGTGACCCAGCTCGCCCACTCCTGGCTGCCCCATATTCCTCATAGCAGCGTTTTGCCATGGCAACAGTGCTCAGAGATGGGTCACCCCACTGTGTCAGCCGGGAAATTTACATCTTATTGCCGGCCCAGATCAATACCTCAGGGTTATGTTAGAAACTGATCATCAGCGCAGAGCTGCTGCTGGCTGAAAAACCTCTTTTCCAGGTTTTTCTTCAATGAGTTTGTAGGTTTACAGTTCAGAAGATGTGGGCGGTCTCACTCGGGAACGCACGTTTATCTCTTCTAGACACTCGAAGAATTTATACTGAGACTCTTAGCACTGAATTAACTACATAAGTCAGGATTTGAAAAGCTTCAGTGCTGCTGAGCTCTCTTAGTCACTAAAATGATCATTATAATCATTATATTTTCAACAGGAATATTGATCGTACCCGGAGTGTTTCTTTAGTGTCATCAAGTGTGTGTGTGTTTATGTGTTTTAACATTTCATGCACAAAGGACTTTAAAAAAACACAAACTGTATTATTATTAGTACATTTATTTTGAAAACTCAGGATTTAAACCTGAGGTTGCAGATACTGCTTCGTGGTACAGGCGTCTGCTGACCTGAAGCCTTTTTTCTTTCAGCGTGGCCTTGTTGGAGCTGTCAGACAAATATGCTCGACAGTTAATACACCAGTGCCAGATTAAAGAAGACAAATTATTTTAAATTTAAAGCTACGGTCACACTAGGGAAACCCGTGGTTGGAGACCACAGCATGATCGAAATTAGTGCAAATGTGTGCACTGAACTTGAGATCTTGTTGCTTCTGAAATGGTTGCTTCGAAGATGGGAATCAGGTCTGAGACCACGCGCGGTCAGTTGCTGTGTTCAAAGCGACTTTGGTGTGTCAAGACAGCTATTAAAATGGTAATGTAAGTGTGTGTCTGTATACACAGAAATTCCCATTAATTGCTTACATTCAGAGCCAGGCCGCAGAGACTTGAAATAGGAATTCCTCCACAGAAAGTGACGTAGTTGCTGCGGGATGGCAATTTAGCTTCAAAATGGCAGAGGCACTTGGCAGCCTTGTATAGAACTACAACCAGAATGTAACCAGTTGAGTTGAGTCCCCTGTTGCAAAATGTTGTGGGCAGGTAGGTTGCGCTCATCGGCGTAGGCTGACTCAGATCAATTTCAAAGTGTCGGCAATCTGCCTGTGTTTATAAATTAGACGGCAATTATTTGCAAATCTTCACCAACCAGTCTGAGTGATTGCAGTTGTACTGTGATTGTTTGTAGACAGTTGGCCTCCCACCAGGAGACCTGTGCAATTGTCTTGTGAACAAAAATGGTTGTTGCAACTACTTGCAATCGGTCGCTGAATACGAAAAAAATCCATTGCACTCAGTGGGCAACCACTAATTTTTCTACTGCAACAAATGTAGACAATTTAAAGTATCTCAGTAAAACCAGATTGCTGTAATAGTTGCTCTATTGATTATATGCATACAAGCCCACAGAGCATCTTCTGGGAGTGTTTTTCAGCTGACAGCAGCGATGTAGTTTCTGGCTCCGCCCCCTCTCCCCTTTACCTGTGGACCCCAACCAGTCCCCGATGTCATCACCCATTTTTTTTAAGTTTGCACTTGTTTGTTTCTCGCTCTCCTCCTCCTCCTTTTCCCCCCGTCCCCCACCTCACACTTCTCTATGGATGCCCTCTTTTCTCCACCCCCTCCCTTCCTCTCGACTCCTGTCCTCCTGACCCTCTCGCAGGCGCCACTCCCCCTATAGGACACTTGAGCCGGTGCGTCCACCCGTTGTCCCTAACGACTACGTCTCGAGCCCGACGCGCAACATGGCGCACCCCCAGCAGAGCCCTGCACGCACTGCATCCGTTAATCAGAGGAACCGCACGTACAGGTACCCCCCACCCCACTTCCCAGCATGTCTCTCTACACTTTTTAAGCAAGCCCCCTTTCCCCCAGCCTCTACTTCTTCTTCTCCTCTCCTGCACTTAAAAAATGCGAGCCAGCTTCTGAATATCTGATATGACACCCCGTGGACGGTATAACCACTTTTCCTTCCTAAGCTCACATCCAGACCCACATTAGCAGCTCCAGCTCCCAGGGGAAGCCCAGACTGACAGAGTATTTGGAAACCTCCTCACCTGTTTGCTCTCCTCACTGCTCAGATAACAACAAAGAAACAAGGACGAGGTAGAGATGCAGAGCTGTATTTAGCTTGGCTAGACACAGGTTCCTATGGTAATAGTCGTTAAATAGGCAGCGTCGCCCCCACAGTCCTGTCAATCCAGTGTCAGCTCGTCTCCCAAGACGAGGCTCTTTCATACCCAGCACGCAGTGATATTCTTAGATCCCCCTGCCTGCCGTCAGAGAAGGAAAAGCATGTGGGTTTTGGTAGGGAAAGACAACATGGAAAGTTTCGTCACTGCGCCCCATCTGTTGGCCAAATGTTTCAACTAATCCTAGAAACAGCAAACTTTCCCCGACTCTCCTCTCAGCACGGGTGTTTATCTGCTCCACTCCATCCACAGCTCATCTTCATCTCTCAGCCATGCGCTCTCTCCCGTCAGCAGAAAGTCTGCCTCATGTGTCTCGAAGCTTCCTGCTGCTTTTACGGCGTCTCATATCTTTGTCTTTGTCTTGTGTCGCTACTGCGTCACCTGTGTGAAGGCTTTCAGCTGCCCCCTTTATTTCTTTTTTGTTTTTAATATATCGCTGTCACATAGTCATTTCAAAGGCATACAGCTCACGCTAACACATCTATGCTCTTGAGGGTGCTACATTAATGAAGTGAGTTATTGAGAAGACGGGAAACACAGCTGAACTGTGCGTTGCTCGAGGCTGGTTGCAGATGGAAAATGAGAAATTATGAAGGTGAATTATATATAGAGATCCAAATATCTCACTTGAAGTGAATAATTTGATATTATGAGCCAAGGAACCATTTCAGGAACTTTATCTTTTTACCAAAAGGAGCGTGACATCTGAAACCATTACTCCCAGCTCCTCTCTGGGTTTGGGACTGGGGGGTCTGTGTTTGATTTTTAACTTTGCAAAACCAACACTAGGAAATAAGCAGGGTTTGAAAGTCTTGGCGAAGCTCTTTTCCAGTGTTTTTGGTACTTTTTGTGTGGGGCACTGTAAGTAAAAAGATGGATGTAGCTTCCAGGTGTGATAACCAGAGCTGGTGTGGAAGTGCCTTAAGCCTGAGTTTGCTCAAATATGTCTGAACGATTATTTAAATATTAATTTTAATCACAATTTTAGGTCCCAGTGGCTATGAAAACAAAATAATCAGGGTTTCCCCTGTGAGAAACTAAGTCCACCTTATGATTCAGTAGCTCAAAGAACCACATTTAGCACATTGTTTTCTTTGTGGTTTTATCAGCCTCTCACATCATTGAGGAGGAATTTTGGCTCACTTTTCTTTGTAACATTAATTTATGCACAGCTCTCTTAAAGCCCTTCTGCATCATTTCATTCAGGTGGAGGTCTGGGCCTTGACTGGGTCGTTGCAGCACCTTGATCCTTTTCTTTTTCAGCCATTCTGTTGCAGATTTGCTGCTGTGCTTGGAGTCATTGTCCTGTTTCATGACCAGTTTGGGCCAAGCTTTAGCTGTCAGACAGATGGCCTGCTGCTTACACTCCTAATTCCTGTAAGGGTGGACTTCATATTCAGTCCCCTGAAAAACTTTCTTTTAAATGCGAAGACACTTTTTAAAGTTCATAAACGTGATGAATAATCGTGTTAAACGGTCAGTTACATTATGGGCCAAAAATAATTGTGATTATGATTTTTGCTGTAAATTAATTCCTCTGGTTGCAAAATAAATCAGGTTGCATCGGATATCAGCGAATAGAAGATGATGTTTAGGTTTTAAATGAAGAAACTAAAATGGACCACATATCGGATGCGTTATGTGAATGCAGATCCTCATCTCCCTTGTTCAGCATTCAGGTGCATTAAGATGCTGTTTGTCCATGTTATGTAAAAAGTTTTAAGTCTCCTGTTTGTTTTTTTGTAATAAATAACAAAATTTTTGTCATGGTGAACAACAAATTCCTCCTGCTAGCAGTGCTAACCAGCATCAGCTGATCAGTGGTACCCTTTTTGTCATATTCATGTCTGGTTTAAAGGAAAAATGTAAACACAATGGTGACAACCAAAATGCAAACCAGTAGATGACTCAAAGGAGGCTGACTCCATCTTTTATATACAGTCTATGGCGCTCACTCACAAAATGACGTTCAGGATTGTTTAATCCATAACGGAGGCCTTTTGCTTTTGCTATTCACAGCAGGCTTTTTGCCCCTCCTTGAGTACACCTTTGCACAAAGAATGCATTCAGACCAGTATTTTTCAGCTTACCCTTATTTAAGTTCACTTACTTACGAGCCTCAGTGCCAGAATGTCCTAGTGTCAGCTTAAAGCACAGACTGGCACCTTTCCACCTCGCAGTAATTCCTAAAGTTCCTGAGTTTAGTTCCTGTGGCTCCATAGTTGGATTAAAAGAGCTTCTTAAAGGAGGCCCTATTATTTCCTGTGATTTTGAAGAAGAGGTGCGGCTTTTTCGCTCTCTGCCGCCGCGTTTGTGTTTGTGGACTGACTTGTTTTTGCCGACCCGCCACCAGCAGTGGGAGCAGCGGAGGCAGCCACCCCAGCAGCAGTCGCAGCAGCAGCCGAGAGAACAGCGGTAGCGGCAGCGTGGGCGTGCCCATCGCTGTGCCAACCCCGGCCCCACCCACCGCCTTCCCAGGTAATGCCTGCTTTTTTCTTCTTCTTTATTTTCCCTCCCTTAATGTGACTGAAATTTACTAACTACACTAATCTTTGTTGAGAAATCTGGGATTACTGCACACTCTGGCTTTAATCAGTGTGCAGGAACTCTGGATTAACTTTCTCTCCCCTTCTCACTCTTCTCTTAACCTCCCCCACTTATCTTTTCTCCCCTCCTTTTTATTTTCAATTACCTCGCACGCCCCCCTCCTCAGGTACAGCCCCTGCCCCATCTAACCCAGCCAAACCTCCTCCAAACACTGCCACAGCCCCTGGGCCCCCTTCCTCTGCCCTCGACGGCCCCCCACAAGTTCCCAACCCCCCTGTAGAGATCCCACCTGTACCCCCACCTCCTCCCCAACTCCCTGCCTCCGCGGCCCCCACTGGCACAGGCCCCGCTACTTATGGCAACCCTGCACAAGGTGAGTGCAACTCCCTCCTCGCCCTCTTCACACCCTCCATCCCGCCTCCCGTGATGTGCACCCACCTGCTTGTTCAACCACAGTGTGCTCATTTATCACCCAGATATTTTTGTTCATCTGGAACTCGGCAATGCTCGGTGCTCAGAAAAGTCTTATTATTGTATTATTTTGTTTTAAACTTAAATTTAGAAATTCAACTCCTTTAATTTTTTTAATGGTGGCAGCAAAAGGATTTAGTGAAGCTCGAGCCAGTTGAGGTGGTTCGGATACGTCCTGGGTAAGGTGTTACAGGCATCTCCCACCAGGAGGAGGCCCCGGGTGCAGACCCAGGATGCGCTAATTCAGGTTTATTCATCGTGTTCAGTAGACACGAGTAGGTCACTAGTAGCGTTGTAGATCTACATCAACAGAGCAGGCAGTGCAGAAATGTCCCACCAAAGGAAGATGAGTCTGCAAGGCAGTAAATGATGGCTCAGCGATGATCGTGTAACACGGAGGGCTCGATGATGCATTATTTTAATTTGATGGTTTTCTGTTGAGGATGTAGACTGGATTTAAAGCAGTGAGGTTGATATATTAAAGAGAGAGTCATGTCATAAGGGCCGCACACTTGGATGAAATATCGAGTGCAGGAAATGATTTTAAAGACGATGAGAGTCTCTGTTATCGGGGACATTTTAATCTCACTCGGTGTTGGAAAGTATTTATTAAGCAAGTCTTTGGCGACCCGACCTTCATTGCAGCTCCCTTCATTTCAGAGCGTTTGTGGAAGCCATTCTGTTTTTGGACAACAAACAAATTTCCACAAGTCCTGTTTGTGTGCAGCTCTTCTGCCACCTGCCCCCAACTTTCCATCATTCCCCCCGCCGCCGCCGAATCCTCCGCTCTTCATCCCTCTCCGCCTCTCATCAGCCGCCGGTGTCTGTGTTAATGATGATCTTCTGATGTATCGTGCATGAGCTTCCTTCATTTTTCAGTCTTCTTATTTCGAAGACCAGTGATTTTTATTTATGCATTTGTTTTGTTTTTCTGTGGCTGGCTGCTGTAATTATCGGTCGATGTGCGGCAACTGTTGACATTGAATTAGATCAGAGAGAGATTCGGCACAAATTGAGGGACGTGTCTTTTAAACCACGCAGTCAGCGAGTTGTTAAAAACAAAAGTTTATAATCCTTCACTTCCCAGTTTTGAGGTTCTATTTTTGACAGCTGCTGCAAGAAATTATTAGTAATTTGGTTTTGAACCAAACTTTTTTTGGCTGAAAATGAAGAAGAAAAAGTAAAAGATTTCTGCTTCAGTATTAATTTGATCAACACCTTGCAGAGAGTGCTTTACAGCTTATTGTCTGAGCTAATAATAAAGCAGTGCAAACAAACACATTCATTCAAACAGGAAAAAAATAGAACTGAGTCAAATAAAACATTCAGTTCTAAAAGTTTGTTTTCAGAGATGCAAACAGTCCCCTGCTGCTCCCCTGACGTCTGTGGCTGTTTATAAATAAAACTTTCATAGATTATCTTAAACTAATTGTTCTGTAAGCCTGTTTCAGAACTGCATTCGCAATCTATTATTGTGCCCTGTGTATCCTGCTGCATTGCAACTGCTCCCCACCCTCCCAGACTTACATGGCTCTCTGCTGCCCCCTGCTGTTGTCTCCTCTCAGGTGCCCCTCAGTTCTACAGCATGAACCGCCCGGCGCAGTCCCAGAACGCTCAGGTGGGAGGCTCCCTGCCGTACCGCCGCCCCTCTTCTGTCACCGGTCAGCCCAACGTGCCCCACAACCAGACCCAGCTCAACGGGGGGCCGCACTTCGCCCAGAGCCAAGGTACTGTGTGTGCATGTGCAGTCACAATTTCGTATTTGGTTTTACATATGTGATTTTCATTGCTTATGAAGGCTGTGAATATAAAATATGTTAACACATTCCTCTTCATCCTGAATTCCTCATTAAGGTTTGTAGACGTGTTGATGCAACTAATGGTTATGTAATTAGTTAAACTGTAGATGACCTAATTACTCGGTTAATTAATTGGACCCTATCCTGCAATAAGGCGGGAGGCGGGGTGCGCCCTGAACAGGTCACCAGCCTGTTGCAGGGCTAACACAGAGACAGAACAATTCGAAGTCATCAGGTAACCTAACCCCACTACCCGCACGTCTTTGGACTGTGGGAGGAAACCCACACAGACACGGGGAGAACATGCAAACTCCACACAGAAAGGCCACAGCCAGAAGGTGGATTCAAACCCAGGACCTGCTTGCTGTGAGGCAGCTGTGCTAATTACTGCTCCACTGTGCCACCCCATAAACCAGACAGTGTTTTTTTTCCTGTTTGTTTTTTTTAAATGGTAAACATAAATGTAATGAATTCTGATCATGTGAGAGAAGTTTCCCTCTTTCTTATCTGCTAATATAAACTTCATTGAGCCTTGAGGATCCCCACCCACCCACCCCTCCATCTTTTATTAAAGCCTCTCCTGTCTGGTCTTGCAGTCTGCCATTTCCCATCAGCTTCAGTGGCCTCAGCAGACGTCACCTCTTCACCAGCTCTCTCTGTCTCTGTGATCAGAGCTCTTTAAACTCTTATCTCTGCCTTTTTGTCTCTGCAGCTGTCAGTCCTGCAGTCTTTAGCCATTAATTATTCCTGTGATTAAACTCAGATATTTGTATGACAGAAGTTCAAGAAGCTAACTAATTTAGAAGATGGAGTCACTAAACTGTTGGAATTTTCTTTATAAATGCAAGAAGGTTGTGGAGGAATTTTGTTTTTCTTTTCTTTTTGTTTTGTTTTGTCTTTCAGTAAGTGCCCTTGTAGGATCAGTAAAGTACATATTTATCTAAAGTTAGTTTGGATTTATCTATAGCTACTTTTCACAAATGAGGGGGAAGCAGGTGTAACAGTACTGAAGGTGGAGGATTTTAAATATCTGGGGTCAACAGACAGTGCAGGCAGGGTGGAGTGGGTGGTGATGAGTGTCAGGGGTGATCTGTGAGGCCTGCTGTGATGTATGGCCATAGCAGGAGACAGGAGGCTGAGCTGGAGGTGTCAGAGCTGAAGGTGCTCAGATTTTCAGTGAGCAGGTTGGACGGGATCAGAATCAGTGTATCAGAGGGAGCTGGTTTGGACATGTGCAGAGGAGGGACAGTGGATATATTGGGGAAAGGAGCTGCCAGGCAGGAGGAAAAGGGGAAGACCACAGAAGATTGATGGATGTAGTGATGGAGGACGGGGTTGGTGTGACAGAGGAGGATGCTGGGGATAGGTTGAGATGGGTGCAGATGATCTCCTGTGGTGACTCCTAAAGAGAGCAGCAGAAAGAAGATTAAAAAGGCCCAGTTTTATAGCTTTACTATAATTCTAAAATGAGTGGAGTTTGAGTTGATGTGTTCACTTCAGTGAGAGCGGGGAAGCTGATGTAGGATAGAGCTGCGACAGTTTAGGGGCCTCAGGTTTATCAGGTCTCTAGAAAAGGGGAGACTGTGTACTGACAGCACCCGGGGTCCAGGGTGCAACAAAAGCTTTCTTCTCTAACCTCACTGCACTCGACTCTTCTCTACGAGCAGCCAATCACAACTGAATAAAGGGCAGCGTGTACAGTGTAGTTATTAATTGCATTATTAATTACTGGTCAGATGACTTTTATGTTCTCTGGTTCCATCTTATAAGACATGAGGATTTTCTTCTTGCCTTTTTATCTCTGGCTGTGAATCATCATGGGCTTATTTTGATGACTCTTGGGGTTCTGCTGATTTATTTTTTTGTGTTTTATCAATAAATCAATAATTAAATTATAATTGCAGCCCTGCAGGACTCTGATGAAGAATCTGTGCTTTACTAAAATCTTTGTTTACATGCTGTGAGCCTTTTTTTTTTTTTTAAACTCTCTGCTGTTTTCTAACCTCTTCCTGTTCACGTCTGTCTCCACCTTCCTCTGTGTATTGATTCTGATTGGTGATAGCAGGCCCGCTCGCGCCCCCTCCCCCCTCCATGCAGATCACCCCTCAGCTGCCTCTGATGGGCTTTGTGGCCCGAGTTCAGGAGACTAGTAAGTGGCCTTTAGCTCCTCGCTCCCTCTGCATGACCCCCACTTGTTCCCCTGTAGTGCTTTTATTTGTGTTTTTTATTGTTTGTTTGTTTGTTTGTGTTATGCTTCAATGTTTTCTCACGGGAGCAACCACCAACATCAGTTGCTGCCTCCACATTCTGAGCAATTATCTTAAATTCTGGCTGTTTCTGACCAAGTGAGACCTCTGGAGAGTTGCTGGTGTCGTCTTTTGTGCATAAACAAACATCAGTGTATCAGAGAGAGATCTGACAACAACAAAATGACTGCAATACAGAAAACTCAAGAAATTGAAGCATTTTAGTGACTTGTTAGTAACATGGACACAAGTCGGTGCCATGGCAAGTTTTTGACCACACGTATCCTAAATGATGCTTCTGCAGTTAATTGAATCGGATTAGTTATATTATGTACTTAGATGATTGTTAATAATTAAAAAATAATTTAAAAAATAAACTTTTCATGCACTCTCAGCTTCTACTGATTTCTGAGCTCAGGCTCACACTTTTGATCACATTTAAAAACACAAAGATTTAAAGTGGCTGCTTTCTTGTTTTAGCAAATGCTGCTCAAACAGCCAGAAATATGTTGGATTCATTTATAAGCTGCAGATTACTTGGAGCTGGAGCCCTGAAAGTGCTGCTAATTATTATTATTATTATTATTTATGCAAATAAATCAGATATTTGGTCCTAAATATTAGGAGCGTAGTGTCAGAGTATTTGGTGTAGCAACACTGTGTCGATACAGCTACACAAAAATCAATATTTTATTATATAAACCGCAAATACAAATGGAACTCATGACTTTTGCACAGTACTTGTGTATTTCATGGTGTCACATATGGGAAGTGCAAACAATTTGAAGCACCCATGGTGCAACATGTGAAATTGGGAACATGCGTAACATCCTGTGTACACAAAAAGCCACACATGGTCCTTCAACAAACTCCTCATAGAAATGTAACCATGTGGATCTCTGCTCAGGTTAAAGACCTTGGTGATGCTGAATTGTGGCACTTTTGAGTGTTAAAGTGCGTCTTCGTGATGGCGTGTTGTGTTATGGATGAAGTAGCTGTTCGTGCTCAGGTGCATAATTGTCCAGTCTCCCCTGAAAGTCGCTTTGCTAGTGTTCTCTTATTCTCCATCACCACCCGTTGGGAATGGGCAGTGATGAGCAATTTGTTTGTGCAAAATTAAGCCATAATTGTACTTTCCGTGTTCACGAGCCTGCTGGCCTCCGCTTGGGTCAGAGTGATGTATATTTTGTCATCACACAGTGAGCGAAGCAGTGTAACAGGAGTGACTGCTCGGCCTTTGGGTCTGCAGCTGTTCCTGCCCCTGCAGTGGGACAGGAACAGCTCATGTATTATGAGTCATAGTATTGTGTCATAGAGCTGCACAAGGTTGTTAAATGATCTAAATCTGCATGTATTCACTAATAATGACAAATGTTATAGTAGGATAGTAAAACTATGGTGTGGGCTACGGGTTAAAGGTGTAGTAGGACTTTTATATTACAAGTTTACAAGTCCTACTTCAAATCAGTTTGAGTGCAACAAACGTCAACAAACCACCAATAAAAACAAATGTATCCATAGCACCTATAATGAAAGTTATAACATGGGCGGAGTGTCATCTGTCAGGCGATGGTGACTCATGCTCTGTCTGTAGAGGAAGTCTTCGACTGAGTAAAAATAAACCAGCGATGTGTTTAAGAAGCAGAGAAGTGAAACTGGCCACAGAAAAATGTATTGAGTTTTTACCAACGTCAGCATTTTATAATCTGGGGAATTTGAAGCCTGAATGGGTGGAGCTGCAGCAGATGTTGGTGGGGGAATGTTCAGTATGATATGGAAGCAGAGTGTGTGAAGCATGATGTGGTTGTGTTACTGTGGATTCCCTCACTGATTCCTCTGGAGGTTGTCTTTCTCTAAATGCACGTTGATTGCCTGTGTGCACGTTTTTGTTTCCAGCATGTTTCTCGTGTAAATGCATCCAGCATGGACTGTTTCTGCATGATGTAAGAGATCTGTTTGTGCACCTTTTCTTGTCTCTAACTTTTTCTTTGTTTCTCTTGCTGCCCACCTGGAAACCACGTTTAGTCTCAGACGTGCCGCCCCCGCCTCCACCTGCCGACGAGCCGGTGTTTGAGGAGCCCACGCCTCCTCCGCCGCCGCCTGAAGACTACGAAGATGATGAGGATGAAGAAGAGTCGGCGGTGGTGGAGTACAGCGACCCCTACGCTGAGGAGGACCCACCCTGGGCCCCACGCAGCTACCTGGAGAAAGGTCTGCTATCACTGCTCCTGGAAGTGGTTACAGTAAAACATAATAGCGAATATATGGAGGATTATTGGACCCAAAATAAACTAAAAAATAGAATGTGAAGTCAAGATAGGGAAAGGGGGAGATGAAAGTCGGACTTTCAAAAACCACTAAAGTAGTGAATTTATGGGGGGAAAACTTGAATATTCAAATATTAAAAACTATATTAAAATGTATATAATTAAAAATATTTCAAAATATTCTATTCACCAATTGGTAAAAAGTGGAAAAGAATTTGCCAAGGAAAATTTATAGTAAAAGTTTTTTTTTTGATCATTTTCACAATTCAGTGACTTTAAAAAAAAAAGAGAAAAAAAAGCAAATTGTTTCCCCATAAATTTACACATTGATTCTTAGAAATCAAAATGTTTTTCTCTGAAAATTAAACCATTACTCTGACGTCCTGTTATTTTATTTGAGAACACTTTTTAATGTGTTGATTAAAAATCAACATCTTTTTTATTTTTGATGCACCAGTCTGTCGAAATTCAGACTTTCAGATGTCTCCTCCTTAATTTCTAAAATAGAAATAATTGAGTGGTGGCACAGGTTCCTGCTTGTCCAGTTGAATTTTGAATAAAACTTGTCTATATTTGAGCTCATGCTTTCCTCATT
Source organism: Pterophyllum scalare (assembly GCA_024447675.2). Lineage (NCBI taxonomy): Eukaryota > Metazoa > Chordata > Actinopteri > Cichliformes > Cichlidae > Pterophyllum > Pterophyllum scalare. The sequence continues at coordinate 134,173 of JAMQGT020004062.1, forward strand.
TCCATATTTTATCCCATCTTGCCGCAGTGGTGGCCATCTACGACTACACCCGCGACAAGGAGGACGAGCTTTCGTTCCAGGAGGGCGCCATCATCTACGTGATCAAGAAGAACGACGACGGCTGGTTCGAGGGCGTCATGAACGGCACCACGGGCCTGTTCCCCGGCAACTACGTCGAGTCCATCATGCACTACGCCGACTGAGCGGCGCCTCCCTGAGCAGGAGAGGAGCGGGAGGAGCGCTTGTTGGGGATGGGGACAGGGGGTAGGGGAAGGGAGCAAAGGGTTAAAGGTCAAAGACTTTGATCGAACAGAGCATGATCACCTCCGGGCGAAGAGGGCAAAAGCAGCAGGAGGGGAAGAAGAAGACGCAGTTTTTGAAGGAGTTGCAACAAGACGGACTCGATGCCCAGTCATTCTCTCGACATAGTCACCATTATACAGCAACCACTACTCTAAATATAACCTTCCCTGTAATGTTTCTTTCTTTAGGACTTTATTTGACCAAGGAGGACTGGGTGGTGATGGATCTGTTACTTTTGAGAGCTTGTTTCACACTACAAGGCCACTACATTGATTTCTGCTTCTTTTATATATATTTTTTGTTGTGTTTCTAGCAGTGTGCCCATATTTATTCGTACTGGGGGGTAAACGGGGAGCGGGTGGACGGGGCTGCCGTTCCTGTGCCGCAGCCTCAGAGAAAAGGGCTGGAGGAAAATGCCTTCATGGATTGACGTTCTCCTCGACACTCCAGAAATATTTTAGAGTAACGCCTAACGACAGCGATATCCTCGATAGGGAAGGGGAAGCGTTGTCACAGCAGGGAGTGTGCCAAAGCTGACGAAGATGAGCACATCAGATGACACGCTGAACTGGATGAACGCTTTAAATGAAGAGCTTTTCTCGTTTTTGTTCGGTTTGTGCGATTAAACGGGACTAGGTTTAGTCACTACATGCTTCACTTTGCTAGCCAGCGTGCTTTTTTTTTTTCTTCTCCAGGCGAAGGAATCGTCATCCAGCCCTCGAGAGAGCCTCAGCTGCACCGCGACTTGCAGCTCCCGGCTAATCGTTTATTCTTCCTTTTTTAATTTTAATCTTTTGGCGTTCACCAACAGTTGGCGGTCGAGTTTTGCCTTCAGAGCGGCAGACTGCATGTTTGAGCCAATAGAGGGAGGGAGGGGGAAAAGTTTCTTTTCTGCTCTACTGATGATTAATGTCTTAATATTTTTAGATATGGTGTGGTTTTGGTTTTTGATATTCACCCACAACGACCACGATGACGCGTTTAGGTCATTTCTAAGATGCTTGTGCCATATTGAAGTGTGTGTTGCTGTTTCAGAGGTTGTCACTTCATTTGCAATAAAAATCGGCCCGAGTGAGGTGGGACTGTCGCTGAATTAAGGATCTTTATTTTTCTTCCGGTCTCCCGAGGTGTTTGGAGTCAAAAGCACATACATTTGTAGTAAAAAAGGTGTAGAAGAAATACTCTAAATGTGACATGTATTACGTCCTCAAATGTGGGACCTACTGAATATGAAAAGAAGCCAGCTGTTGTGTTTTGAAATGGTTTTAAGCATCACATTAGGGCCCCCATACTTTTTCAAAAAAAAAACACACCGTGAGTTTAGGCGCCATTCGTCCTCCGTACAGTTTTCAATCCGCTTGGCTGTTGCGTGTTTGCGAGGGCTCAGTGCTTGTACTTATGTCAGGATCTTTATTTTTTACTCCAAAAAAAAAAGAAAAAAAAGAGAACAATAACAAGTGGGTCTGTATGTGAGTCTTGCATGCCATTGTTATTATCTGTGCTGGTGTCCCTACAACCTGCGTGGCAAGATCACCCATTTCTAAACAGACAAGCAGCTCTGCAGCTCTGACCAGGTACCGCCAGCCTCATCCAAAGAGACTGTACAACTTTACTGCGAGCCCACATCCGAGGAGCCACTCTCTGACCTGTGGGAGAAGAGGGAGGGAGGGATGGCTGGAGGGGAGGCACTCAGCTTCCTCCCCCTGACAGTAGCCGTCATCAGTGGTGAAAAATCATTTTTTTTGTGTGTGTGCGTAAGCTGCTAGTGAATCCTGTGGACAGACTACAGGCAGGAGATGAGTGAGAACTTGACTCTCGTTGCGTAACACTCATGAGCTGACACTAAAAAAAAAAAAAAAAGCCCAAATAAAGAAATCTATATATATGAGTAAGGCCCTCCGGTCTGCAGGATTCACGGCTTCCTGGAGTCACAGACGTCCCCTCGGGATGTCGAGTTTAACAGTCCATAATGCCATTGTGTTGCACAGTTAAAGTTGAATTGCAGAAGTATCATATTTGTAAAATCATGAGAACAAAGAAAATAAAATTATTGAGATTTATTGGTGTAGTCTTTGGTTTTTAATGTTTTCATGCTCTGTCTAAATTACATGATGGCAGAAAGCCTGCCTGCATCGAGCTTAAAGCCAGATTAATTCCATGTGTTCCTGCGCTGAGAGCAGGGAGAACACCTGTGCAGGTAAATACATCAGGAGACAAGATGTTTTTATTATCCAACATAAATTATGGAGCTTGATGAGTTAATGTTGAAGTGTGGCGGCTTCATCAGTACTTCAAACTAACTATATATATATAAATGTATATGTATATCTGTATATATACATACAATAATACAGGATTAGTGTGATCAAGTAAATGTTCAGTATTCTGCATTTACCAGTTTTTATATATATCCATATTTGGATCGATCCGCCCACCACAGGCGACGTCACAGCCGCAGGTTTCAGGAAGTTCGGTGAGACGCTCCCGCTGTTGCGTAGTAAGGAAATTTTTTCTCGCGGTTTATTTTCCCACCATATCTGTTATTTATTCGCAGTTTACATGTCCTCAAGCTGTCAGGAGACGGCTTTTGATATTTTTCGTGTGGTATATTTACTAATTCAAGAGGATGTGGCTGCCTCTGGGGCTCCTGCTGCTGCGCCTGGCCGGACTAGTAGAATCAGGTAAGACCTTTCCAATAGGGCGTGTACAGCACAGCCTCACATTAAAGGTTCATGGTTTATTATATTAGTGTAGCTGACGAAGCTGAAGTTGGCTTCCGATTTGGGAAATGGCTAAAGAGCCATTCCACTTAATTTTTTGCTACATTCAGCATCTTTAATCTGTTCTACTGTGCTTAAAAAACTACAACACCTGCACACCTCAAACCTGTACTAGATTATTCTGCACCAATAGCAGAATACAGGTTTTAAGTGTGTATGTGTTGTAGTTTTTAACTAGAGCAGATTAAACATGCTGAAAGTAGCGAAAAATTAAGTGGAATGGCCCTTTAGCCATTTGCCAAATCGGAAGCTGGAATCGGAAACCAACTTCAGCTTCGTCCCGGTGTTCCACATTAGCTGTGTTTCAGGCACAGCTATCACGACAAACCGAGTAATAACCACGGTGATTATCGCATATGTAGAAATGCATCTCTTTGCTTGCTTGTTGTTGTTTAACACGACACAACAGTTGTTTGATAAGGAAAAGCGCTTCTGAGTTTATAAGGCTTGATTTAGACTTGATTGAGACTGCGCAGTTTACGCACCTACGTACGTAAACTGCGTAAGTGGGCGACGTCGTTGGCTGCCTTTTGGCCTATAATCTGTGAAACATATGGCAAACATATCCCTGAGGAATGATATCAAGTCGTTTTGAGCCAGAACAGAATAGCTTTATTGTCATTATATGTCACATATAATGACATTACTGGCGCTTCTCCCATTGTGCTGCACTAAACCAGGATTTATACATCCAAAGATGCCACAGTCAGACGGTGCACATCCTTCACTGGGTGTTTCCATCAGCTCCAGACTTCCAGCTCTCCTCCTCCTTTTATAGCAGAGCCACCAAGAGGCCATTCTGCTGCTTCCCAAATCCTGCATACAGCTTCCGCTTGTTCCCAAAAAGCATTGGGAACTGTCCACAATACTGTGCTGGGAACCCTCTACACCCCACTTCTACAGGACACGGCCATGCTTGCCCCCCTTTCACTCTACACTCCTGGATGAGGTCTTGGTATTTTAGGCTCTTTTTTCATGAGGCGCATCACAGCTTTTTCCCCATGGCACAGTTAAGTCTGTAAAGACCTTCTTTCCTTGATCTGACCAAATAACTATGTCAGGCCTCAAAGGTTTCTGGACAGTAGGTGGGAGAATTCCCTCCTTCCCAGGTCAGCTCTCATCTCCCACCTTTGTGCCTTCTGCAAAGTGCTGGTTTTTGGTTCTTCTTGCAGTAGATGGCAGTTCTCCTGCCTGGATGAATGGTAATGCTTTCACTTGCAGTTTGTGTGGTGGTTGTAGCCTTCTCCTGGCCTGCTCCAAGATATCTGCGAGATCTTGTTGTGCCACCAGCTGTACCTCCCCAGGCTAGAGGGGCTGGAGCTAATAAATAAAACATAAATAAAACACTTTGAACACATCTGTCTAAGTTATATTTAATTTTTACACAACTAAGAAATGTCTTTACACTGGTAAGGATAAATATCACAGTCAATAAATACACTTATTAAGAATATGAGTATGTACGTAAATATGTGATTTGGGTCTAGATATGTGTTGGATATTAGCAACAGGAGCAGCAGTTTGATGGGTATTGCACAGAGTATAAACATGATTACTGCACAGAGTTGTAACCATTGAGGTGGTATTGCACACGATGGAGACACTGGCAGAGTAAATGTCCAGCTCGGTGGTTGTTTAATGCTCTGATGGCCCAAGGGTAGAAACTGTTAATGAGTCTGAACTTGCGGGCTTTCATTGACATGTATCGTTTGCCAGAAGGTAAGTGTTCAGACAGGTGATGCACTGGGTGGAAGGATTATTGAGAATGGCCGTGGACCTTCTCAGGCATCTGGAACCAGCGAGCTCCTCCAGGGAGGGCAGAGGGCTGCTGACAATTTTCTGGGTCACGTATATGATTCTCTGGAGAACATTTCTGTCTGCAGCCGAGCTCCCAGTGCAGGGATGCAGTACGTGATCACACTTTTGATGACGGGTCTGTAGGTTATCAGCAGCCTCTGATCTAGTTTGTTCTTCCTGAGGATGCTCAGGAAGTGTAATCTCTGCTGGGCCTTCGCCATCACTGCATTGGTGTTGGCAGATCAGGTCAGCTCAACATTCCTGTCAGAAAGTGGAAGCTGCACTCACTTTGTGGCAAAGTGACTTTTATATATTTATTTATCTGGGTAAACATTGTCATTGACATTGTCTTTTTCATCTGGCCAACAGGGCAGCTGAAATTGCAACAGTCACTTTTTTGGCACAACACCGGCATTTACGCTCAACAAACAAAATGCTGGGAGTTAAGCTTGATTTAAACTTCTGCATTGGGTCTTCAAGGGGCTTGCGTACGTAACCGCAGTGCCCCCCGAACCCTAAACGGTAATCACAATCGTTTCAAACTGCATCAAACTGAGAGGTGCAAGTCAGGTTGCCGTGTAGGGTTCAGAGGGGATTTATAGGAACATAATTAGGCCCCACAAAGACCTTAAATGAGCCTTAATGCTGTAGCTTGGGAATGCCACCAGTGAAACTTGAAAGCTCTTTGTGTGTGTGTGTGTGTGTGTGTGTGTGTGTGTCAAAAACAATGCAAAGACAAAATATTCACCTTGTTTATTTCCTGGTGTGTGTATTGTCGGAACATCTGTCTCACTCTCACCAGTCAGCTGTTAATCTAGAACACTGGAGCTCAATGCAAGAAAACTGAGCTCATTTATTCTGTTTTCAAAGCAATGACTCCATCACTGTCAGGTCATCCTTGTTCCCACAGAAACTCAAAAAGCAGCATTTGAATGTGTTTATATGAGTTTTAGTGAATATTAATCCTCATTTTCTGACATGTTTTACAAAGTCTGATGAACTGATAATGAGATTAATCCTGTGGGTCCACACAGGAAAACAAAAAGAAACAGTTTTATTAAACAAAGCTAAATATTAAATATTTTCACTCTTAACATCCACAAGACAGGAGCACACGATGGAAGATGTGATGTTGTTCTCCTTCAGCTGTGAACTTGTCTGAACAAATCTGTAGTAATCAAATCATAAATGCTGCGCTTCACTGTAGATGTTCAGAGTAGTGGAGAAAGACCTGAAACATCATGAATGAATGCATCCAGGTACATTCTTATAGTTTTATAAATATTTGAGGATGTTTAGACCATGCTTATAAGCATAAATTAATAAATAGAGCAAAGTAACAGTAACATACCCTCCCAGAGATTCTTAAGTTGCAGAAAACCATCAATAATAATCAGAAGTGCGTCATATTTGTATCTAGATTCATAACTTCCTTGCTGGTTGTGTCAGCTGTGCAGCCTGTTGACCTGTGGTATAGAAGGCGTCTGACTTTAAATAAAATAATCAGTTACCAGGTGATGAACACGTTATTAAATATTAACATCAAGGCATGTGTTCATTTATAAAACTAAATATGAGCAGTCGTGTTGATCTTGTTTTTGTTTTGCAGTCGACGCAGACACCTACAAGAAAGTGGGGGGCAAAGCCGTCCTATCGCCAGGCCCCGTGTCCGGTCCCATCACCAGCGTGACGTGGAAACACGGCGCGGACATCGCTGTGGAGTTGTACGGAGAGGAACTGAAGGCGTACAGAGACTTCAAAGGTACACTCAGGATTTAGCAGGAAGTACATGTATGTCCAACTTTACTGATTTCTTAGTCGCCGTGTTTTGCATATCTGTCACATTTACGTGTTTCAGATCATCAAACTAATTTTAACGTTAGACGAAGAAAACCTGAGAAAATACAAAATGCAGTTTAAGAGAATTCTTGGTTAGTCAGCTGCAGCGAGTCGTCCTGAAGCAGCAAAGCAGCCCACGACCGTCACACTACCACCACCATGTTTGACTGTTGGTGTGATGGTCTTTAATGAAACGCATGCAGAAACACAAGAACTCAGTACACTGACGCCTTCGTGCTGCCACTTCTAGAAAAATAATTATTTTTCACCCTCATTCAGGGTTTTGTTACACAGGAAGAGCTGCATTTAAAAAGATTTAAAGAAAACTGAGTGCAAAAAATAATAATAATTTAATTTAGGGTTTAAATGATCAGTTTATGGTGTTATTAATTTAGTTTTATATAGAGCCGTCATTTATGACATCAGGGATTCTTTATATTCTTCTTATTAATGGATTTGTTAACCAGCTGCAGTAAATGAAAAGGTTTTAATGACATTTCTAGTGAAGTAACACATTAAATGTATGTCCACACCAAAATATGAAGGCTGAGGTCATTTTAAGGTAAAAATATATAAAAATAGAGGTTTGCTGAAATGTTTTTGTCAGCTTTAAGCTTTATATTATTTATTTGGATGAAACTATCCAAATATAATGAACAAACTAACTTCAACAAACTCTAAAATTTTCACCTGATTTGAATGTTTTTTTTTCTGTGCTGTAAATGAAGGCTCTCCTTTAGTGGGTGTGGCGTTAAAATCTCCACAGGCTCTTAACACTGAGTAGATGAATCTGGGACAGCTTTAAACTCCTTCGTCTGTTGGATAAACCACAACTCCATGGAAACACCTGAATGATGTAACTGTGGTGCTTTTAGGCCGCTGTGAGGTGGACACCACCACTGGAGCTCTGACGATCTCAAACCTCACCCTGAAGGACAGCGGCAGCTACACGGCAGAGGTCAACAACAGAGTCATGACCACGACTGAAATCAAAGTCATCGGTGAGTGCAGGAATTTGAAATGAAGCTTGTTTGGAATCGTTTGTTTTTCCACCTGATTTTAAATAAAATTGCATGTTTGCTGCTTTTTTCTACCAGCCACCGTCCCCAAGCCCACCATCTCCACACACTGCAACCCTGAGGAGACTCGGTGCACGCTCACCTGTGAGGCCAGCATCCCCGAAACCACAGGAGCAGTCACCTACTCCTGGACGATAGGCGAGGCGGTGAAACCGCCTGCAACCAAGCAGCTCGACATAACACGGGTACAAACACGAGTCGATTGGTATTTTTTTTTGTCCAGGCACTTTCTCACCTCACAGTTGCAGCTACAGCATATGTATGAGAGTATGTATCAGAGAACAACAATAGAAAACTTAATACACTGTCAGAAAACATCTTTATCTAAATGCTTTTCAGATTTATTTTCAAAGGGATCGATTTGAGGTTTTTCTCCTGTTTCAGTAATTATTATGATGTCATTTAAAGTTTTAGTTAAGTGACAACAACCAAAAAAAAGCCGTAAAAAAAAACATAAAAGTAAACAAATGTCAGCAAAGAATTGAAGTAAATGGAAAGAAGACAAAGTATTGCATGGACAGGCTGAGCCTTTTGTAAAACAGCAGTCTGTATGACAACACTTACAGACCAGAGAAACGAAATTAAAGACAAAAGCAAAAGTTTCAACAACAATAATCATATTTGCAGTTTTAAATATACCTACTTATTTTTAACCTGCCACATTCAGTGGCTTTGTCCCTCATTCTGGTGCTCGGTTTGAACTTCAGCAGGTCGTCTTGATCATGTCTACATGCACTGAGTTGCTGCCATATGATTGGCTGATATTTGATATTTGCATCAATGAGCAGCTGAACAGCTGTACCCAACAATGTGTCCACTGAGCGTATATGTTTGTTCTGTTTGTGGAAGCCAGCTGAGGGGCAGCCAATCATAAGTAAGCTTGCTTTGTAAAGATAAGGGGTAAGGGGCTTCTGCGTGGCACTTTTCTTTAATAATGTTTTAGAAATACAGAGAAATAAATCTCAACAACAGGCTCATAACAGTGGCGGATGGAAATGTTCAGTCTTACTTTTATTTGACATTTTCTGGAAATTCGTTTAAAACTGATCTGGGTGCAGTCTGACATCTTTGTCGCTGCTGCTGTTAATCTGTTAATTCTCAGCGAGTACAAACGTGTCCTATAATCTGATCAAAGTGCAATGAATGTGTTTCTCTCTTTTCTCTGGATTCGTAGGATGATGCAGAGTCAGTTGGAAAACCGATCAGCTGTCAGTTGGAAAATCCTGTCAGCAGGGAACGCAGTGATGTCATCATGAGCCCGTTCACAAACGGTGAGTCACCAACACGTCTTTATGTTTAACAACAGAGACTGTGACAGAGTGCGTTTTGATTAAAGGTGGATTTTTACTGATGTAAAGATTCAAATGCAGCATTCTTATAACATTTTATTAATTTATTCTTTCTTTTATTGTAGGGACTTCAGGGAGTGTGATCGCACTAGCAGTAGTGAGTGTGTTGTATGTGTTGGTTGCCCTGATGGCCCTGGTCCACTACGTGATTTGGCGTAAAAACAGACCAGAAGGTGAAAGTGCAGGTGAGACTCTACAGATGATTACAGTTATTCTGAGTCTATCACCATTATTGAATTACATTTTATTTACATTCTTTTACACACATATTATTTAGATTTCAACTTTCTGACATCCTTTATTTCATTTTTTATTCTACCTTTTTATCTTTATTTAACTGAGCTCAGTTCCTTTGAGCTATTTTATTTTGCCACGTTTCCTTTTCTTTGCTGATGTTCTTTATTTCATCTCTTTTGTTACAGGTTGTCGTCAGTACGTTGCCTGGCTTAGGACAAGGCGTTGTCTAAATTGTGGTATGAACTAAATCTTATTTTAAATCTACTTTAAGTCTTTGAAATGGTGTGCTGTGCAACATTGACTCTGAAGGCAGGATATCAGTTATTCTTTTGGTTTTTAATGATTTAAAGCTTCAAAGTATTTTGGTCTTTGGACAGAGAAAAGTGTGAGAGCCACACTAACAGTATAAAGACAATCAGCTACACTTCTTTTCTGGGTGTGTGCTCTTCTTTTACTTTAAAAAAAAGTCACATTTGATTCAGAGTATTTTAAGGGGACAGTGCGCCCAACATCATCCTGGATCAGCTGGTTCCATCATGGAGTGAAGACCCAGTTATTTTCTTAATTAACTGATTAATGTCAGAAGATATCCACAGAACCCCAGAGCAGAAGATTTAACAGTGCAGAGTGCAAACAAACGCAAGTTTGTAATCATCTGTGTGAGGCAGCTGGTGCCTACAACTTTCTGAAATGCCTCCAGAGTGCAGACGGTGTTAGAGCGCATTCATTACAAACGCAAAATCACACTTTTCAGGACCCATAAGGAAGATGTGACTGATGGATGAATGGAAATGTAGGTGAAGCCCTAAATATGAAAACAGGAACAGCATCCTTTGCTCATGTTGTGTGTGTTTGAGCTCAACAACTCAAAACAAACCGTGATTAACGATGAGTTCAGTGAGTTAACGCACACGTCTTTGTCTTCTGTTCAGGGAGAACAGAGGGGACAGCAGGAGGTAAGGTAACATCCTCTGGAAACACCGTAGCACTGGCACGTAGGCTTTAGTATCCTCAGCTAGTAAAACCCACAAATATACAAGAGCTGCGATGAACTGCCAAAAGGACTCACTCGGCCATCCGAATAATAGAAGTCGGCAGCCATAGAAAAAAGTTATGCTGATTTTGCCCCAAAGTTTTGAAAACCTTTTTTTCCTGCCTGCATCTTTGCTGTTGCCGGGTTCTCCCATAGATTTCAGTTCAGGACTATAAAGTGCCACCTTTCTGTTTACAGTGTATTTACAGTGTAATGTCTCTGGTTCACCTTCACTTCCAGACTATGCTAGATGATGCTGTTAAAATAGGAATTTATTAAGACATCTAGGGCAGGGTTTAACATAACAAATGATTCAAAGGTGTCAGAGCAGTAAAAAAAATAAATTGATTGAAGTGGAGCCTCACTAATGATCAGTTCTCTCTCACAGTCTGTATCATCACATTTAAATGTCCTGAACCTCTTTGCATAATTGAAGTGCATAATTATTGTTTTTAGCTCCTTCCCTCCATCGCTGTTTTGTTTAATACTGCATTAACACAACTGACTAAGAAGAAGCTAAACTCGAAGCTGCCTGTGTGCAGATAAACTCACAGACCTTTGAAAGCAGCAGATTACCCGTAAATGTTGCTGCAGAGGATCAGTATTCATCATCTTTCATGTTCTAGCAGAGATACCTGCAGCCTGCATGAGTGAGTCTACAGAGGGGCGCAGCATTCACTCCACGGCCTTTAATTTAAAGCTCACTACATACACTTAGATACACGAGATTTATAATGTAAAATATAAACCTACCAATACATTACTCTATATTCTCATAGATTAACTGTCAGATGTAAAAGTGTGTCAGTGAGGCTGAACACTTTTATAGGATCATTTGTGTTGTTTGATGTGGTCGTAAAGAGCTTCACTGACTGTGAAATAAAACAAATACAATATCTTAAAGAGCAGTTTTTCAACTGCAGTATACTGAACTTACCATCTGCTGATGATGTACTGATCATGACTTGTACTTCCTTCATTATGTGACAGGGGGGGCAACATTGGCTCAAGAGCAGAGGAATGGAGCTGGTGAGTAAAGTCTTCTTTATTGAGAGTAAAACGTTTTTGATTCCATAAAATATCTCCATGTGTTAAAGAAGCAGACAAACCCGTGACACGTGACTTATTTTACTCACAGATTGTTCCTCAGACCTGAGAACAGGTTGTAATTGAATCCTCTGTGTCAAAGTTATCCAGGATCTTTGTTAATAGGAGCTAATTCAGCAGAATGCAGACAAACAGCTTTGTGAATATCTGCATGAGGCAGCTGGTGTCTACAACTCTGTGGGCTCAGAAATTATTTCAATGATGGTGAAACCCTGAAATATGAAAACAGTAACACGGTCCTTTATTCATGTTGTGTGTTTGAGCTCAACAACTCAACAGATTACAAAACAAACCATGATTAATGATGAGTTCAGTGAATTAACACAAATCTTTGTCTTCTACTCAGGGACACCACAGGGGACACGAGAAGGTACGACAGCATCCTCTGCAGGCTTTAGTGTTCTCAGTTTAATTCAGTGGTGAATTTACACCATAATAAGGTAACAGTGACACACACTTCTTTATTATCTGACAGAGGCGACACCATTGGTTCCTATACAAAATGGAGGTGGTGAGTAAAATCGTATTTATTGGGTAAAAAATATTCATGAGATAATCAGTGACAGCAGATGATGGCTGCATCTGGTCCTGATGTTTCTTCCAGCACCAGATTTGTCAGTCCAAGAAACGGCATGTTCCTCTGTGGTCCCAACATTTTACTCACCCAACACCGGTGAGCAAAATGTTTTCACAACATACAGCAACGCAGCAACAGGACAGAGTTCCAACTCTGAAAATTCCTAGCAATGTTATTGCATCATCTTGTATAATTTGGGCATGATTTTTTGCCAGGTAAAGCTAGCTTTCTAGCATCAGCCTGACAGAGCTCAGTGTGAGTCACTCAGGATACGCAGATGAAGCTGCACTCATCTGTGATCCGGAAGCAGGGCGTAGATTCCTCCTGTGAGAGAGGATGTAGTTTTATCAGACGTGAACAGAGTGCGTGCGCTGTCTCAGCCGTGTTGTGATTCTGACTCTTTTCTGCAGCGACGTTTTCTTTGGACAACGAAACGCACACGCGAGGGTCCTCAGATGCCACAAATGAAACTCGTGAGTAAATCGCATCCAACAGGCGACGAAGCAGCAAAACTATGTGAGCAAAGTGCGCAGTGTAGATGCTGTTCTGCATGAAAGTGCACACGTAGAAGACACAAGTAAAAGTTTAAAATTGGCGTCTAAAACCGTCATTGCTACGATCCCTCTTCAGCTCGTACCCGCCCGTCTTCCAGTCTTTGTTTAGCTTTGTGTCCATTTGGCTGATCTCAGTTCCTTTAGCCTGCCCACTGTTTCTGAGCCTCTGCAAGCCACATTGCAACCCAATGTGTGTGTTTGGGGTCTTGCTTCTGCTCTCCCAGCTTCCATGTTTGCTGCTGGAGGGTGGGGACATCACAGAACAGGGTCATACCAACAAATATAAAATACTGCAGATGCGTCTCAGAGGGACCTGAATAAATAACGTTAACATGCAGGAGATCAAATATAAAAAATAATATTTTGGCAATGCCAGTGTGATGAATTTATGAGCGAATCAATCAAACTTCAAGCATGAGTGTTTCATGAGCTCAGCATGACTCACAAATGTATCTACTATATGTTGTGAAGCATGAAGCTGCACCATCTGTGATCTCCGTGCAGAGCTATCAGAATTCTTTGTGATACTTTCCTCGAATAAATAAACAATGAAATTCTCGCCAGGAAACAGGCGGAACCTGCATAATGAGAATTGTTTGGACAGTGATTGTCTCAGACCCACAAACACAGTGCAGTTTGTTTAAGCAGTTAAGCCCTCAGTATGTAGGTTTGACTGTAGGGCTTGGTTTTTAAAGGCTCACTGTGCCCGAAACAGACAGAAACACCCAGAATGCTCTTTTTTTTCTATTCTAGACATCCAATAATATAATTTTAAAGCAAACTGTATTCGTCATATAAAGAGAATCTGATCAGCTCTAAATGACACACAGCCTGAGCAGCCTGTGATGAGCCAAACTCTGATGAGTTACCCTGAGTGAGACAGACCACAGTTAGGACTTCCAGGGTGCGTCACATGCAGTGTGATTGTGTTTGTTTCTTTTTATCATTTAGCAGAGACTCTTTCTGGGGTCCCAGAAACACCTGCTCAGGACCCGACACCTGTTGAGCTTCCAAACACCCCCAGTGACCCCAGTGAGTTCAACTTGATCGTAACAATTAAGAATCAACAGGAATGGCTAAATACAGAATAATAAATCACAAAAGGCCACTTCTGCTCTAAATTTGGTGTTTGAAACAAGCCAAGAATTTTAAATTGTTTGAATAGAAAATTTCAGGTGTGTTTACTGAACTCAGCCCGTGGGCGCTTTTTTAAACGGAGTCTTTGAACATCTGATCATTTGACAGCGAAGCCAATGATGGACTCAGAGGACAAAGAAACAGCTGATCCTAAGAAGGAAAACGGCATTGAAACTAGTAAACAAGAAGTTACACCAAAAAACAAACAAACAAAAAGAAAAAAACACAGAAATTATGTGAAATTATTTCAGAATCTTTTGTTTGTGTTTTATTTTTAAGACCTGGGCTTAATGTGACCTTTAATGAGCTTGCAGTCCAGCTGGCTGCAATGAGCCTGAAGGGCCCTTTGGAACACATGTATTTATTAAATAGTTCCAAAAGTGTGATCATTTACAATAAATCCTTTCATATTTTCATGAAATTTATACATTTTTCACCATTTTAAAAGTGAAATCTTTTTTTTATTATGCTTAATCTTGCAGGATAAACCTACAGTATTAGATGCTCTTTAATAGGCCTGAAAATCAGTTTAGTGAAACTTAAACTGGAACTCGAGTGACAGAGCTGTTGTGGTTATTAATTATTTATTTTTAATCATCTTACAGAGGTGCCAAAAACTACCTCAGGGGACCAAGAAGAGCTCGATCGGGACCAAACAGCTCCAGGGTCAGCAGAGACCAGCAGCAGATCTGGTGATTTAACTGACAGTAAGGCACATAAAAGTTTACAACTGCTGTCTCATGTTTGTTTTTAAGATGGAAGCTAAAAAAATTCAGTTAATCTTAAAAACCCAGCCTGCAGTACCAACAGGTCAGGTGACCACACTGCCTGTACATTTCCCTTCTGTCTGTGTTTAATGTCCTTAATTTCCAATTGATAAATCCCATTTCTGTCATTGCTGTTTTATCTGTTTGAGCCCACTTTAGTTTCTGAGGCTCTGCAAGCCACTTTGCAACCCACCCTCACCCCAACCCCAACCCCAACCCCACTATTTAACAATAGTGCTTATGACAAACACAGACATAAAATCATCTAGCAAGAATTTGAAAAAAGAATAATTCTTTTAGTTGCATTTGTAAGGCGAAGGCTCCAGGACTAAAATACTGCTTTGACTACACAAATGTGAGGATTTTAATGAATTTTGACTCTTAAATTAAAATCCACTCCTTTGCATTAGTGCAAGAGCTCAGCATGACTCACAAATGTGTCTACAGTAGGTTGTGAAGCATGAAGCTGCACCCATCTGAGATCTGCATGCAGAGCTCAGTGATACTTCTCCAAATAAATAGAGTTACAGTGGGTACGGAAAGTATTCAGACCCCTTTAAATTTTTCACTCTTTGTTTCATTGCAGCCATTTGCTAAAATCAAAAAAGTTCATTTTATTTCTCATTAATGTACACTCAGCACCCCATCTTGACAGAAAAAAACAGAAATGTAGAAATTTTTGCAAATTTATTAAAAAAGAAAAACTGAAATATCACATGGTCATAAGTATTCAGACCCTTTGCTCAGTATTGAGTAGAAGCACCCTTTTGAGCTCGTACAGCCATGAGTCTTCTTGGGAATGATGCAATAGGTTTTCCACACCTGGATTTGGGGATCCTCTGCCATTCTTCCTTGCAGATCCTCTCCAGTTCCCTCAGGTTGGATGGTGAACGTTGGTGGACAGCCATTTTCAGGTCTCTCCAGAGATGCTCAGTTGGGTTTAGGTCAGGGCTCTGGCTGGGCCAGTCAAGAATGGTCACAGAGTTGTTCTGAAGCCACTCCTTTGTTATTTTAGCTGTGTGCTGAGGGTCATTGTCTTGTTGGAAGGTGAACCTTCGGCCCAGTCTGAGGTCCTGAGCACTCTGGAAGAGGTTTTCTTCCAGGATATCTCTGTACTTGGCCACATTCATCTTTCCTTCAATTGCAACCAGTCGTCCTGTCCCTGCAGCTGAAAAGCACCCCAATAGCATGATGCTGCCACCACCATGTTTCACTGTTGGGATTGTATTGGGCAGGAGATGAGCAGTGCCTGGTTTTCTCCACACATACCGCATTAGAATTAACAGCAAAAAGTTCAGTCTTCATCTCATCAGACCAGAGAATCTTAGTTCTCATACTCTGGGAGTCCTTCATGTGTTTTTTTTTTGGCAAACTCATGCAGGCTTTCATATGTCTTTATGGCCAAAAAAAAGCCCAGACTGGTCGTCCCAAACTTCTTCCATTTAAGGATTATGGAGGCCACTGTGCTCGTAGGAACCTTGAGTGCTGCAGAAATTCTTCTGTAGCCTCGGCCAGATCTGTGCTTTGCCACAATCCTGTCTCTGAGCTCCTTGGGCAGTTCCTTCCACCTCATGGTTCTCATTTGCTCTGACAGCGCTGTGAGCTCTTATAGACAGTCAAACACAGCTGGACTCCAATGAAGGAGTAGAACCATCTCAAGGAGGATCAGAAGAAATGCACAGCATGGGAGTTAAATATGAGTGTCACAGCAAAGGGTCTGAATACTTAAGACCATGTGATATTTCAGTTTTTCTTTTTTAATAAATTTGCAAACATTTCTACATTTTGGGTTTTTTTCTGTCAAGATGGGGTGCTGAGTGTACATTAATGAGAAATAAAATGAACTTTTTTGATTTTAGCAAATGGCTGCAATGAAACAAAGAGTGAAAAATTTAAAGGGGTCTCAATATTTTCCGTACCCACTGTAAATGAACACCAGCAAAGAGGAAGAACACCCATCATGAGAACTTATCTTCAGCCATTCTGAGAGCTTCATTAGTTTGTTTCCCAGGTTGACAAGCTGTAGACCACACACTGCAGAAAGGGTAAATCTGTGTCCGATGAATCGCTGTGGTGAAAGATTTTTCCATATTTTACAGAGTCTGCAGTGAAACAGGAGTCAGAGGAGGGAGGAGGAGGAGGCAACATAGGACCAAAGCTGAGGACCAAAGATTTCTTCATGCTGTGTAACCCGCTGTGACCTCTGCACCAAAACAAGAGGTTTAAATTCAGGGGAATGAGATGTTTACAAAGTACTCAGCCAAACATTCGTCCTGAGTCACTGGATGAGTCCTGGCAGGTTTTCTGCCTTTAAACGGCTCTGTGTGTTTGATATCATATAACCAAACAAACAGGAATGTTACATGTGTGGATTTTATTTTAGAGAAAGGCGGCTGGAAAAAACAGACACACATGAGAGAATAGTGTTATTGATGTTATTATTATGATTATTATTAAATCATGTGTTTAGGTTTTATTAAACATTCCAAGTTTTATTTTTCCAGCTCAGCTTTTTAATGATAAAAACATGCTTGCATTTCAGTAGGTGTCAGTCAGAAATCCAAGAAAACTCCAAATGTAAGAAGTCAGTCGGTCTTGGATTTTTGATGCACATATGGCTTATGGCAGCTGAGTTCTTTTGCCACGCCTCATAGTATAATTTATAGCAAACTTAGAGGGGCAACTCAAACGATTAGCAATGTTAACGACCGACAGATGAATGGCTCTGCGAGCAGGGGTGTCATACTAATTTACGCTCATTGGCCACATAAAGCTCTGTTTGATTTCTGGTGGGCTGGACCAGTAAAACCAATAATAAGGGTTTTCCCCCTCTAAAGATTCCATTCTGCAAACATTCACCAGGGCCAAGATTTTTCACGAGCTGCAACCATAAGCCAGAGTAAAAACACCTCTCATCCGGCTAGATCAATTATTTTATTTCTTGTTTAATTATTGTTCTCATTTCATGAGTGGTCTGATTTCAAACATTAGAAAGATAATAAGCAGCCTGAGATCTCTTAAGCATTTTATATTATAAGGTAAAGACCGTGCAGTAATTACAGAGAAAACCCAACAGTCAAAACGCCCCCCTATGAGCAAGCACTTGGCAACAGTGGGACGGAAGAACTCCCCTTTAACAGGAAGAACAGGCTCATGGAGGGGCAGTCATCTGCTGGTTGGGGGTGGGAGGGGAGGGAGACAGGACTGTGCAATGCCGGTATGACCTGGATCTGCATAAACTTACTGAAAACTTAGTTATATAACAGGGATGATGCCTGCAGGGCTATCATGGGTTCAGATTTTCATTATATGACTATACAATAATAATGACATTGTAATATCTATATTTTAAAAAAATAAGGTGGCAAAATCATCCTTAACTTTATTTTTCGTAATTCAGTATTGCCCCAGAAAAAGATAACTGATTAGCAATAAATGCAAGAAAGTCCTGCAGGTCTGAGCAGCACTGAAGGGACAGAGGAACCAGCATTAGCTCAACAATAACATGTGAAACTCTGCTGCTGGATTATTTATGTTTTTATGTGTGAATTTTTAGTATGACATGAAGTGTTTATTATTAAATATCAAAGTGATCATCAATGCTAAAATAATGAAGTTTGCTTGTAAATGCTGATAATTACTAATAACTGCTGCTTTTAATTAGAATAACATATATAAGTCGCAGGACTTTGAGTCATGACTCATTTGCAGATCAGGCTTTTAAGGTACAATATCCTGATTCATACATTAAAACAAACGTCACAGTCAAACTGCTACCAAGAAACGCTAAAACAACAGACTGATATTAAAAATGAAGGGAGGGAATCAAAGATAACTGTAAGGATCAAAAGCTTTGCAGCACTCTATCTCAGTGTGAAAGCAGCACTGAGAAGAGTGCGTTCTTTAAGTTGGAGGAGTGACTTTTAGCACCTGGTGCTACACTAAAGGAAACTTTAGTGGTGCAAAATCCTCCATCACTGATGCAATTTAAGATGCTGTTAGAGATTTTTTTCATTATTCTGACACCTCAGCAAAGGCCCCATGATCAATCACACGTGTTGTATTCCAGGTACAGAAAAATAGGCGACATGTGTGTTTGTGTGTGTTATTTTGTGGCACTGTCACAGTTGCCTCAGAATGTAAATGTTCATTGAGACGTGCAAACACACAATTATAGTTTGAACACTTTAATGGTGCAGAATGCTGCCGGTGGTGCACTGATGGTGACCTGGAGCGTTTTAAGACACTAACTACAGCTGCACCAGCAGCTCAGTGTTCAGACTTTAATTCAACTCATTTTTAGTGCCAAATCACAACAAGGTGTTTCAGCTCAGCCCTCTGTAGCCTGATAATTTTATTTTCCATCAAACGACGCGGCATCCCTTCATTCATATGGATATCAGTGTTGATATGCAGTAAGATTTTTCCCACTCTGATGTGTTTTCAGTGTTCCTTTAAGTCTTCTGAGCAGTGTGTTTAAGAAGTTGCTCCTGCTTTTTTAGATCTTCATGCTGCTGCAGGTGAATTATTTATTTTTTAATAAAGTGAATTGTGGGAATGCTAAATGGGTATTTGGGACTGAGAACATTAAATATTCATAAAGGCATTTTTGGCAACATTTTCTGCTGTTTTTCTGTTTGTTGTGTTCATGCTGATAGATGCTGTTAATGTGTGAATATGTGGATTTTTTGTTACTTTTTAAATGGCAGATTATTTATTATTGTTTGCATTGTTGATGTATTAAAGCAATAAAGCCACGACAGACTGCCGCAGCATTACTGTAAGCACACAAAAATGTGCAGCCTCAGATGCCTTTATTTGTTCAGAGTGCCTTTACTGCACTGAGAGAACTCTCTGGTTTCAGGTTTAGTAGAAAGTGTGCCACCCTCAGTGCAGTAGGTCACATGGGGTCTACTGTGACAACATTTGCCAGGACACAATCACATATGACCCTTTTCTCGCCCTCTGGGTTATGTGACATGCTGTGAAAGTGACTAAATGTATGAATGTCTGCTAGGTGCAATCTGGATTATGGGGCTGGGTTTAATGTTGCACAAGTTTTTATCATCCTGCACAAAATAAAGGCCATTGTTCTCAGATTGTCTCTCTCTGAGGTTTCCTTCTGATCTATAGACTCAAAAAACTACAAGGAGTTGTTGCTTAAAATTTTGCAGATATGTTCTTTACTCTTCAAAGATGGGCAACACAATATTCATATTCCTGTATGTTTAGGGCCTTTTGTACACTTTGATATGCAGTCCTGCTTAAGTAGATTAATAGGGTTGTATAATGTAACAGCTGCTGCTGATTTGACCTGCAATAAAGCTATTAATATACAAAATAACAAGACAAAGTTTAAAATAAACTGTTTGGAGTGCAAAGTATAATATTTACTTCCAAAATATATCGGAGTAAAAGAGTTTCACAAGAAAAACAATAGTGTGCTTGGTTTTAACGTAACTTTATTCTTTCATGAGTTATTTACAAGTTTCTCTTTGTTTACAACCATTGACATGTCGCAGAGGTCAACACGTGAGGAGCGGATAGAAATTGTGTTGATGTCTGGTGAACGCAGTAACCGGGTCATTGCAGCAGATTTCAATGCAAGACAACCCATCTCCCATGATTAAGCACATTTCCTGGGAAGCTGAGTTCAGTTTCACTAACCACACCCAGGCCTGATAAATCACTTAAACTGAAGCTGTCTGACAAAGCGAAGCAGGCTAAAAAATCTCAAATAGCAACACATCACACCAGAATCTAAATCTTAGAGCCATTTCTAAGGCTTTTGAGTGGCCGGCCTACCAAACTGACTCCAAGAGCGCATCGACGACTCATCCAGGAGGTCACAGAAGAACCCAGAACAACATCTAAAGAACTGCAGGCCTCACTCGCCTCAGTTAAGAAAGAGGCAAAGATGACATCCGTGGGAGAGGTGCAGGGTGAAACCCACTGCTGACCAAAAACAACACAAAGTTTGGAAGGTTTGAGTCCCGTTACATCTACATAAACTAACACAGTGTTTCATTAAAGATCCTCACACCAACAGTCTAACATGATGGTGGTAGTGTGATGGTCTGGGGCTGCTTTGCTGCTTCAGGACGACTCGCTGTAGCTGATCAATATGATGATATATATATATATATATGGTTGTATATCTGTCTACGTTTAAGACCGCTGACAATTCCCCCTCCCACAAAGTAAAATATGTCACGTGACGGTAGTCAAAACACTGGGGGGAGGGGAGGAGTGTGCCTGCTTTGTGATAGGAGTGGTAACAGTCAGCTCGCATCGTTGATGAAACCGCAGCGCTGCATACGGGAGAGAAACTGAGGCTAAAGCATCAATCTCATTACCCTGTATTGATCAATATCAATACCAACATTGGTATCGATATTATCGATATTTGTACGGTCGTAGTATTTGGATCGATCCGCCCAACACTGATCATCCGGACGTGACAGGAATTCTTTCACTTTCGATTTCAGCGGTGGCGCAGTTCGTGTACTCTCCTCTCCTCTCGTCGTTTTCCAGCCTCTCCTGTGACTTTACACTCTCAGTTGAGGCATCCTGCTGCCGTTACCGTGTTTATTAGCCGCCTCTGTTGTTTCCCTTCTCGGTTTTTATTCGTATGACAGGATGTTTGTGTCTACGCCGCTTGTGATCTTCATCTTGACCGCGGTGGGAAGAGTTGTCTCCGGTAAGACTGGAGCCTTTATGGCAGATTTATTGGAAACATATAACAGCACAGCCTCACACTGAAGGCGTACATTTAATACACATATAACCTACAGTTTTATATAAGTTTTATATCCAGGTTTAAGTTTACAGGCCACATGATTACAGCGAATTACAGGAGAAAAAAAAGGGCGGGTGTGGCTGAAGGAGCCATTTTGGAAATATGTGTTAACCTTGCTGTCAGGTGTCAGCCTGTACTCTTTAAGAAAAACCTGAATTGCAATTGTCTTATACACCTCTGAGATCAGCCCTTGTTGTGGCCTCACAGGACTTTGTTTAATTTAAGCTCATACACGGAACTCACAGAGCTGACTGAGGGTGAAAAGGGAAGGATGTAGGCTAAATATAAACCAGCTAACAGAGTTTTTCCCTTACAGCTGATTTAATAGCGGAAGCAGTGTGTTAGAACTGAAAGAACAAATGATCCTTCACAGCTCCCTCAGGAAAATGCTGACCCCCCCCCCTTAGCACCTACAGAAACATATTTCTGGAGCTGATCCAAAGTTCCTCATATCTGTGTTTAGTTTCATAACTTCATGGTTAGTTACAGTATGTCAGCGATCTGTGATTAAAAAAATAGATCAATGTGCGTTACATGACACGTCTGATTATAAAACTCAGTACCAGGTGATAAACACACATTATGAAATGAAACGTCAAAGCGTTCATTTATAAAAGTGAATCTGAATCTTGTTGATCTTGTTTTTATTTTGCCGTAGACACAGTGAACTACAGGAAAGGAGGTGTAGCTGTGCTGTCACCAGGCTCTGTGTCCGGGCCCATCACCACCGTCACATGGAAACACGGTGCGGACATCGCCGTGGAGCTGTACGGACAGGATATGACCGCCTACAGGGACTTCAACGGTACACTCACTCAGGTTTAACAGGAAGTACACAGTGTGTGTAAAAGTATTTGTCCCCTTCCTGATTTTTTTTTTTTTTTACACGTGTCACTTTTACATGTTTCAGATGATCAAAGTAATTTTAATATGAGACTAAGAAAACCTGAGTAAATACAAAGTGTAGTTTTTAAATGGTTTTAAATGTTGCTCTGTCTGCAAACACTGTGATGAGCGGATTATTATATATGTGTCACACAGCGTTTGCTGACAGAACAACGTAGTTGAATAAACTCTTCTTTTCCGGACATCAGCAGCTCTCAGCGTGGAGAAACGGCCCTTCACCGAGTGGCTTCACCCACTTTGGTGATTAATTCATTGAGCACGTCACCTGCTGCAGCTTCAGCCTCCTCACCACCTTCATGGAAAGCTTGTTGCTGGGATAGCGGTCCTCTTTGTGGCTGCTCGGCTAGTTTTTCCCTGTTATCTCCCTCCTCCTTCTCATCATGCTGTCCATGTGTAGTCCTATAATGACGCCTGAGATTAAATCCTTCAGAACAAAGTTTCTACTCACATATAAGGCAGATCGATTTACACCAAGCTCAAGAAAACAACTGTTGAAAATATTTTGTGAAACGTGTCTGTTTTTCATCCACTTTTCTTTTACATGTGGAAACATTTCTGCTTCTGCTGCTAATACTCTTTTTTTTTTAAATCATTATCTGCCCTGATCGGCTCAGAAACTGCACTTACTTTGCATATTTTTTTACATTTAAAAGAATATATAAATGTTTTTAATACAATACTTTTTATCCTTTAAATTACACAGGGAATGTTGTCTTAATTGTGAGAAAAAACGGAATAAAAACAAACTAAAGGGCCACATTGTGTGATATTTTTTGACATCAGTTCACAGGCTGGGAGTTTGAGACCACAGATTTATGGTGTAATTAATTTGGTTTTGAATGGTTGTCATTTATGATTCTTTGTATTCTTCTTATTAATGTGTTCAGTGGATTTGTTAGCCCGCTTCACGTAAATGAAAAGGTTTTAATGGCATTTCTACAGAAGTAACTGATTTTTAAAAATTCGAATGAAAACACATTAAATGTGTTTCCACACTAAAATATAAAGGTGGGGGTCATTTTAAGGTAAAAATATATAAAAACAGGGAAATCTTCACAGGCTCTTAGGCTACCTTCACACTGCAGCCTGAAGTGACCCAAATCCGATTTTTTCGCCCTCATGCGACCTGTATCCGATCTTTTCAGGCCAGTCTGAACAACACAGATCTGATCTTTTCAAATGCAACCTGAGTGTGTACGGCCAGGTCGCATTTATCCGACCTGCACGCCATTGATACTCGACAAACGTCGCAATTCTGCGTCCCGTTACGCGGATGCAGGAAGGAAAACAAACTTACTTCTGCAATCCTTGGGAAATTTTTCATTCATAGGGCCAAATTCCATAAGATCCAGCCAAAGTTTTATGTATTTCATAATGACTTTCTGTTATATCTCAAAGCTGTTAGTAGAATGCACAGTAAAAATGCCCTCAATCTTTTTTCTTTAACTGAAGAATATAATTTAAAAGCTACACCCTAGCCTTTATATTTTTATTTTTATTTTGAATTTGTTTTACTTTTACTTTTTTATTTATTTTATTTTATTTATTTATTTTTATTTATTATTATTATCATTATCATTAATGCATCCTTTTGCACTTGAACGTTGTCACACTTGTATTATGCCTTTTGTTTGTAAATGAATAAACTGAATTAAAATAAAAAACAAAAAGCATTTGGAAATTATGGACCACGCAAAAAAAAAAGTCGGATTTCACAAAAAATGGGAATTGGGTCACTTCAGGCTGCAGTGTGAACGTAGCCTTAGACTGAGGAGATAAATCTGACTTTAAACTCTTTCATCTGTAACTCACCACAAATCCACAGAAACACCTGAATGATGTAACTGTGGTGCTTTTAGGTCGCTGTAAGTTGAACACCACCACTGGAGCTCTGACGATCTTAAACCTGAGTCTGAAGGACAGCGGCAGCTACACAGCAGAGGTCAACAACAAAATCATGAAGACGACTGAAATCAAAGTCATCAGTGAGTGCAGGAATTTTAAAGGAAGTTTGTTTGGAATAGTTTGTTTTTCCACCTGATTCTAAATAAAATGTTTGTTTGCTGCTTTTTTCTACCAGCCGCCGTCCCCAAACCCACCATCTCCACACACTGCTACCCTGAGGAGACTCGGTGCGCTCTCACCTGTGAGGCCAACGTCACTGAAGACATGGGAGCAGTCAGCTACTCCTGGATGAAAGGTGACAGGCAGATACCTGAGTCTTCAAGCAGTCAGCTCAACATATTAAAGGTACAAACAGGATGTTGAAGCACATGACATATAGTCAATAAGGATATACACTCATGGCCACTTTATTAGGTACACCGTGCTAGTATATATTTGTTCTGTTTGTGGAAGCCAGCTGAGGGGCAGCCAATCAAAAGTAAGCTCATAACGATAACCGTGGATTAGTAGTGAATAATACAGGGCTACACCAGCCAAGTGATATTGTTTTTTAAATATGTTTACAACAGGCTCATAACAGTGGTGGATGGAAATGTTCAGTCTTACTTTTATTTGACATTTTCTGGAAATTCATTCAAAACTGATCTGGGTGCAGTCTGACGTCTGTGAGCCCTGTCGCTGCTGCTGTTAAACTGTTTGTTCTCAGCACATGTCCTATAATCTGATCAAAGTGTAATGAATGTGTTTCTCTCTTTTCTCTGGATTCGTAGGGTGATACAGAGTTTGTTGGAAAACCGATCAGCTGTCAGTTGGAAAATCCTGTCAGCAGGGAACGCAGTGATGTCATCATGAGCCCGTTCAGAAACGGTGAGTCACCAACACGTCTTTACGTTTAACAACAGAGACTGTGACAGAGTGTGTTTTGATTAAAGGTGGATTTTTATTGATGTAAAGATTCAAATGCAGCATTGTTGCAACATTTTTATTAATTTATTCTTTCTTTTATCGTAGAGAGTTCAGGGGGTGGGATCGCACTAGCAGTAGTGATTCCATTGATTGTGTTGGTTGTGTTGGTTGCCCTCGTGGCCCTGATCCACTACTTGATTTGGCGTAAAAACAGACCAGAAGATAAAAATGCAGGTGAGACTCTACAGATGATTAGTTATTCTGAGTCTATCACCATTATTGAATTACATTTTATTTACATTCTTTTACACACATATTATTTAGATTTCAACTTTCTGACATCCTTTATTTCATTTTTTTATTCTACCTTTTTAATCTTTATTTAACTGAGCTCAGTTCCTTTGAGCTATTTTATTTTGCCACGTTTCCTTTTCTTTGCTGATGTGTTCTTTATTTCATCTCTTTTGTTACAGGTTGTCGTCAGTACGTTGCCTGGCTTAGGACAAGGCTTTGTCTAAATTGTGGTATGAACTAAATCTTATTTTAAATCTATTTTAACTCATTGAAATGGTGTGCTGTGTAACATTGATTCTGGGTGAATCTTTGGGTTTTAATCCTAAAAAAAATACTTCAAAACATTGAGTGAGTTTACAGAAATCAGCTGCAGTTTCTCTCTGCGCTCCTTCTACTTTAAAAACGCAGCTTTGATTCAGAGCGTCCTGATGTTTAGAATGCAGCCGGTGATTTTTAAAGGGTTAAAACACAAGTGAGATCCTGCAGCAACACTGCAAACAGTCTAAATGCAGCCCAAAGTGTCCTGAATCAGCTGGTGACACGAGTAACCCTCCGCACTGCTTCAACCACTGGAGATTAAAGGGCAGGTGATGGAGCACGTAGATGGGACCTGAGGTGGACAGAACACTGTCCTTCTCTGCGCTCTGTGATTATGTCTGCAAGAAGGCACAGCAGCGCCGCTTTCTGCTGAAAATAAATAAATCCAAACCCGCCGCACAGCTCGTTTCAACTCCTGCCCACAGGCCACTGCTACAGGGTCCCTGCAGCCAGGACGGATATCATTAGGAAATCCTTCATCTCAGCTGCTGTTAACATTATTAATAACTCTGATTAACTTGTTCTACTTTTAATAACGTATAGAGTTTTATGTTGTTTATTTGTATATATTGAGAGGCACGTTTAAGACAAATGTCCACCGCTGCCACTGATTTCCCCTCATCAATAGATTTATACTTCGCTCTGTGAAGTGTAAAGAGAGTCACATGTGCTCATTTTCAGTCATAGAAATGCAGTAAATGTGAACATTTTCAAAAGCTGCAACATGACAGAAAGTTTTTGACTCCATAAAAACATCCTGATGTATTAAAGAAGCAAACCAGACAAATCTGCACAACAGAGAGCGACAACCCCGTGACTCACAGATTGTTCCTCACGCCCAACAACAGCTTCAGAGTTTATCAGACTCACTGCCTCCTTTCAGCAGAATGTTAATGGTTCAGAAATGAAACAATCATATGCTTCATAAATCTCTGTTTTTGTCTCCAACTCTTCCCTCCAACCTTTCAGGCTCAAAAATGGCTCCACAGCATTTGACAGCGTATTCATTACAGTGTTACACACATTTGACATCCCATAAAGAAGCTGTGACTCATGAATGTCAGCCAGGGGGACTTCCTGTTACCCTTATTTATATGAAATCTTAAACATCAAAGCAGTAACAACACCCTTTGGTCATGCTGTGTGTTTGAGCTCAACGACGCGACAAATAAACCAGAATTACAACACAGTGATTAATGATTGATGTTGAGTTCAGTGAGTTAACGCACACGTCTTTGTGTTTAATTCAGGACGGACAGATCAAGAGACAGCAGGTCAGACACAACAAAACCAAAGAGCAGGTAAGCTGTCGGGTCCTGTGGAAACACTGAAAATGTGCCTGCGTTGAAAGTGTCATGGCTTCAGTCTTTGTGGCTTTGAGGAGCCGCTGCTAGCACCCGCAAACACACAAGAGGTGTGATGGGTTTGATTGTGTAGAGCTTGAAAAGCACCACACTGAAACATTATGTAAATATGTATATATAAATAGGTGGCTATATAAATAACTTGATTTTTAATGGTCACAGGGGACATAAAAAGTACTAATATAGAATCATCTGGTTTTAAATTAAAACCTTTTATAATGACTTTAGGCCCATTTGTCTATTTATGTTGGTTGCAGCAGTATAATAGAGATTGCAGTGTTTCCCAGATAATGTAATGGTCATGACACACTTTTATTATTTTTGCAGAGATGGAAGTATTGATTCCTCAAAATGCCAATGGACCTGGTGAGTAAAATCTTAACTAATAATGTGAAAACAAAACAAAACAAAAAACATTAATAAACAGTGACAGCAGGTGATGGCTGCGTCTGGCCCCGATGTTCCTACAATACCAGATATTTATTTTCAAAAGTATTTTGTCAGGAGTTTCACATGCATTAAAATTCTGATTGTTTACAGCAATTAAATATTCTCAGCTCAACAAAAGGCACAGTCAGGACCAAATTCTGGTGAATAAAATAAAAACTACAAATACAGAATCAACAGTGAAATCTGATTTAAAGGTTAAAACGTCTGCTCACTGTTATGAAGGCTTCAGAGTCATGTGTCCATCTGTGGTGCCTGCAGTATCCCTGCAGAACTGCAGTGACTCTGAATGATCAACTGACTACTGCATTTGAAACTTGTTGTGCTTCTGACTGCAGGCTCACAGTCAAAGAGGATGATGCACCACACATAAACACAAAACAGCACAACAACAGTTATTTGTGGGCTTACCTGCAGTCAGGTGGCCTCCTTTTCACTTGAATTCCAAGAGGGTGAACACTGTGAGTGAGAAGTGTGCAGCCATCCACACCTGTGGATTGAATCTACCATCTGGGTACTTCTCTTCCACTGGAAGGGTGGGCAGGTCCCAGAACAGAATCAAACCACCAAATGTAAATACTGCAGATGGAAGTGATCTTCTCTCAGTGATGCTCCTGCAGTTTGTTGTACGGCATGAAGCTGCATCTGATTTGTGTGCAGAGCTGACAAATCGCTCCTGTGACAGATCTGAAGCATTTTATCAGCAGTAAAAATAAAGTGAGCTGTGGTTCAGATGCATTTTGATTCAGACTGTTTTTATCATGTGACAGCATCAAGTCCTCAGAACCAGACAGTGTCCACCCAGGACCAACCAGGACCTGAGTACACAGATACCAACAATGGAGATGGTGAGTAAAGTAACTTTTTTAGGTATACCTGTGGCCACTTCATTAGGTACTCATTTGTCTCCTATTTTAGATACTTGTGTTGCTACTTTAATAGTTACACCTGTGTGCACAACAAACGTGCCCCACCCAACTTTCCGTGAGGTAATGCAGAGCTCACAAATCGCTCCTGTGACAGATCTGAAGCATTTTATCAGTAGTCAGCAGAGCGTGAGGTGTGTTTCAGGTGCATTTTGATTCTGACTGTTTTTATCATCTGACAGCAACAAGGCCTCAGAACCAGACTGTGAAGAACCAGGACCAACCAGGACCTGAGCAAACAGATACCAAGAAAGAAGATGGTGAGTAAAATCAGATCCAGCAGGAGGAGAAAAGGCAAAGCTGTGTGAGCTGCAGCCTGTTTCGCCAAATGTACAAACTGAAACCAACCTGTGCCACAGTGAGGCAGACCCCCCCACTGTGACACAGGTGGATAATGGCTCTCACATATTGTCATTCAACAGTGATCCAAATAAATCCTTCAGAGATCCACCGTTAAACAGGCTGCAGGAAACTGAAGCAGTGTTTGGCTCATATTTGTATATATTAAAGCAGTGATTGCAAACGTGATTATTTATAGTAAACCGAGTTAAACATGGTGCACAGATGATTGTTTGTAGGATAAAGCTGCAGGATAAGATGCACCTTCATCTCCTGAGTTCTTCGTATGTTTTTGTCCATTTAACTGCTTCTGCAAACTTTGCGCTGCAGGGGTCAGAAACATTTTTGCCCCTCAGCCTAAAAAGGCTGGTTTATTGTTGTCACCTCGCCAGGCAGGTGTGTGGATAGCAAGTTTTTACTTTGTGAACCAAATAACTCAAGAACCTAGGATGCTAAAATCCATACCAGAGATGCACCCACTAGAAGTCTCTGACATGTTTGAATCTTGAAAACCTTGACCTCAAGATAAAGGTCAGAGGTCGAGTTTTCTGAAACTCTTGTGAATGTGATAACTGTGACCTAAGATGATCAAATTCATACCACCGATGCATCTGCTGAAAACCTTTCTGTCTTAGTTATCGCCATAATAATGCCGGTCACAGAAAGGGAGACCTTGAACTATTAAAGTTGTATTCAGTCTGACAATGACATTTGAAAAACCCTCAATATGATCATTGGAGATTACAAACATGATTTCACTGTGACTGACGGATCCCTGAAAATCCCACGTTATCAGGTAGACGTGTGCCATTTCATTAGATACACCCAGATCATTAAAAGGTTTCCTGAAGCATTTTAGCAGCAGTAAAAATAACATAAGCTGTTTCAGATGCATTTTGATTCTGACTGTTTTTATCATTTGACAGCATCAATTCCTCAGAACCAGACAGTGTCCACCCAGGACCAACCAGGACCTGAGCACATATATATCAACAGGGAAGCTGGTGAGTAAAATCAGATCCAGCAGGAGGAGAAAATGCAAAGCTGTGTGAGCTGCAGCCTGTTTCACCAAATGTACAAACTGTTTGTTTTTGGTGCTTTGAGGAGATTTTAGAGTAAAAAGTGTCTCAGCTCTGACTCACACGTTTGTGTGCAGTGTGCGAGCGAGAGGCTTTTGTAAAGTATGAACAGCAGTTCATGTGTTCATTACATGTGTGATGCGTGCGGCCAGAGGTTTGAGAGAGCCAGGAAATCAGAAGTGAAAGTGTTCCTGACCCTTTTGTTCCTGCTTTACTTTAAAAACCTGGACTTGATGTGACCTTTAATGCTCACGGTGCAGCCGGCTGTAAGAAACTGAAGCGTGTTTGGATCATATTTGTATAAGCGGTGATTGCAAACGTGTGATCATTTACAGTAAGCAGAGTTAAACATTCTGCACAGATGAGTTTGTAGGATAAAGCTGCAGGATAAGATGCACTTTCATCTGCTGAATCAGAGAATAATCTTTGTGTTTTAATGTGAATGCTTATTAAACATTCACATCACAGTGGCCTAATTATTCTTCTGTTTAATGACCCTTGATTAGGTACACCATTGGTCACTTTAACAGATACACTTGTGTTTCTAATAAAGGCGCCCCGAGTGTCTCAACTTCATACATCAGGGACATTAAAACTTTTTATCTTTAAATGTCCTTCAGCTCCAGTTATGTCTCTTAAACCAGGTTCAGCAGCTCCTGTTCACATCACTGGTATTTGTTTCATTCAGTACAGTCATCTTCAGCGCCTCTTGTTCTATTTTTACACTTTTAACTGGCAGAAAGCTTTATTAAACTACTGTTATTAAGCTGGTTCAGCTAATTCAGGTTCAGATATTTCAGGCAGTGAGTCAAAAATCTTTCAGCGTTCACGTCACATTTTGTGGAGGAAATCCTTTTTCTCTTTCTTATTCTGATTCTGTGAGATCAAACCCTTTAGGTCCAAAATCAAAGAGATCATTCTATTAAAAATCATCCTGAAGGACTTTCTGACTCAGATTTTGTCATTTAGATTCTGATTTTCCTCAGCAATCCTGAGAGCCACGTTTATCAAATGAATCACTGTGGTAAAAGCTTTTTCTTCCTTTAACAGAGACGTCTGCAGAGGGACCAAATGCTGAAGAGCCGCCCCACCATCCCCACCAGCAGGAGGACGAGACAACAAAGGTGTAAAGCTGGGGACCACAGGGTTCCCCAGTGACGGCGGCCTTTGTGGCAACACAAGTGATGAGAGATTTGCACAGCCAGACGAGCCTGTGCTCAGACACTGAAGCGTGTTGGGAGGTTTTTTGTACTCATGCAGAACTGGACTATTGAGGAAATCATAAGAGAAATGAATGAGGCTCAGCTGGTTATTTAACAGCCCTTCGTTAAACAGTCAGCTAAACAAAGAGCATCAAAGGTCCATTCATTTCTCTGAGAAACTGCATTCTTGCTGTTTACTTGTGCTTGTATGAAATCTCATGAAGTTATTTGTAAACAAGAACAGAAAAGTGATGCTATGCTTGATTATATTCATATTAATTTATTTTTATAATAGGAACGATGCATACAGGGCTGTCACAATATCAGATTTCCCATTGGGGCCCAAAGATTTCACATTGATAACTTTTCAGTAGCTACATGAAAAATAATCAGTCTAAATGATTTTC
Source organism: Pterophyllum scalare (assembly GCA_024447675.2). Lineage (NCBI taxonomy): Eukaryota > Metazoa > Chordata > Actinopteri > Cichliformes > Cichlidae > Pterophyllum > Pterophyllum scalare. Next base: position 165,624 of record JAMQGT020004062.1, read on the forward strand.
ATGAATTCAGCTGAACCAGTGTGAGCACTGATAGATGCAGTTATCAGTTTGCACAGCATCAAGTATCATCAGGTATCATCAAGTATCATCAGGTATCACCAGGTATCACGGCACAGAGGATTGTTTCTGATCTGTGCATTTTTAACATAAATGTGAACGTTACCGTGGAAATAGGAAAATCATGACAATCCAAAGTAAAACAGCACACACACACACTTTTAGTCTCGGCTCATTTGCAGACCTGATCTCAGGCTTTCAAGGTCCTAATAAATACATAAAAACAAGCAGTAAAATGACCTCCAAGAACAAAAACACAAACTGAGAATAATCTGAGCAACCAAACCATTAATTTGCTTATATGTATTTTATAGGATTTAGAGATCTCAGAAACTATCTCTAAATTAAATCCAGTGCACTTGTGTAAATATTTTAATGTTCAGGAGGTTGTAGGACATTTTAAATATTTATTAACACATTTCTGCCTTCACCTTTCTGTGCATGTTTTTAATGTATTATTTGTTGGGTGCAGTGGGTAGGTGCTCACCTTGTAACCGGAAGGTTGTTGGTTCGAGTCCCCATCTGTGCGTGTGCTGACACGTAACCCACATTACCTAAAGTGTGTTTGGTGGTGGTCAGAGGGGCCGTAGGTGAGAATTGGCAGCCACCCCTCTGTCAGCTGTGGCTACATTAGTAGCTTACCACCACCAGGTGTGAATGAATGGTGCTTGAAATTGTAAAGCATCTTTGGGTGTCTTGAAAAGTGCTATATAAGAGTAAGGCATTATAATGTGATACACATACAGTCATAACTGTGTTGCATTTGTTACTGTAAAACACCCGGACACTAAACTGCCTTTATTTGTCTTTATTATTTTAGTTGACGTGTGCCTAAAATTAAAAAAATAGCTTCAATTAAATGTTTAGGCTTCCTTTTAATTTGAACTATTTTAACCCCCAAACATCACCTCACGGGTCCACTCTAAGTGCTTCCACTTTGCTTTAATGTACAACAAACTTTACTGCACTGAAGGAGCACAGTGACAGTCCAAGCGATGCCTGTGACATCACCGCCGCGCCTTCGGTGCCGTATAGTTCAGGTTCTATTGCTACAGCATTATTCAGGAACTATCATACATCAGGCTTTTTGTGCCATCTGGGTTATGCAACATGCTGTGAAATGCTCTGAATGTTTGCTGGTTACAATCCAGAAAGTGGGAACAGGTTTTTGCAAACAGACAAACTGGTGTTACACACGTTTTATTTTGGGTACAGTGATATAGTGGGTATAGTGATACAGTGAAAGTTTGGAACAACTGGATTTTTTTTTTTAATTGATCCAAAAATTTTCCAAAATAAATCAAAGTAAGCGAGTGAATCTGTGTCTGTCACTTTGAAGTGATTTATTGTGCATGTGTGTGTGCACATTTCCTTGGATATTCCCATTGCCACCAAACATTTTAGGAAATTGTTCTGTAGACTCTGTTGTGCTTTAAAGGCCTGTTTTATAATTACCCCCTGCAGAATTTAACTAAATTTGACCAGCATTTTACCAGTCATGTGCTTCTGTTTAACTTTTTTAAAATATATTTTTAATCTGCCTTCATTTCCTCAAGAAGCTTTTTGCCTTGTGTCTGGCATTTAAATTAAAATGTGCTGAAAGATTACACTTACCCACTAGAAATTGGTACTGCAATAACCTTAACATAACCCTGTAAAGTGCCAGAAAGTTTTATTTTTTTTTTATTTGTAAGTTTTATTGGAGTGTTTATTGAAGCTTCTGTAAATTAATTTACATTTTGCATATATGAGTTTTAATTTTTTATAATTTTTGCTGCATTCAGCACTTTTGTGCAGTTTATTACTCACAGCTGCCCTGCAGGTTTCTCATTCTATACTTCGGGTTTTTCAGGGACAAAAAAATCCACACTGATGATAGAGGTCTCAAAAGCTCATGTATCAAATATGACACACTTGGTGTTGCAGGGTTAAGTTGATGTGTAAACACACACAGACTCTTGGTCTGACCAATGGCCTCAGCCGTGGACAAACGATGACAACCAGTAGTGCCTGTAGGTGTGATGGTTGTGTCTCTGTGTTAGCTCTGCAATAGCTGGTAACCTGTTCAGGGTAAAACCCACTTTTCACCCTATGACACAGGGGTTAGGCTCCTGTGACTGAACTAGATAAGCAGTTAAACGATGGATGGATGCAAGGATGGATGCCATGAAGTCCTATAAATTTATTCAGTTTTCTCCAAGCTCTCCTTTTTCTGTTTCTGTGTAAATGCAAAGTTTAACCCACTGACTATAACAAATCCTTTATACATTCACTGATTTAACCATACAGCTCCAGCTGCCTCAAATGGTGGCGGTGAGCTTGTTCTCCATGTCTGATTGTTTGGAGATATTCACACCAGTGGCCTGTGGGAGGTCATTTTGAACCTCTGACAGTGTTTACTCTGTTCCTTCTCACACAAAGGAGCAGCTACTCCTCTTGTTGATGGGTTAAGGACCTTCTACGACCCTGTCCAGCTCTCCTACAGTAACTGCCTGTCTTCTGGAATCTCCTCCATGCTCTTGAGACTGTGCCGGGAGACACAGCAAACGTTCTACCTGTGGACTACCTGTGCAACCTCTGTAGGGTCCAGGTATCACCTCATGTGGCCAGTAGTGACAATAACAGCTGTTGAAGTAGAAGACACATTTTCATCAACATCAACTGTAACTTAAGAGAGGTTGGGATGGGGGGATTTTGAAGCCTGAATGGTGGTGACTGACGGCTCACTGCGATGTGAAGATTACCTGTAAACACATTAAAACCGTCTTTAAATGCACTTTGGATTGATCTGTGTGATCTCAGCAGGTTGGACCATTTTGTGTTTGTTTTTGAACTCTTTAGGAGGATGGAGATGAAGAGTTGATGATGAAGAGTTGGCCTTGGTGGCTTACAGTAACCCTTATGCTTATGGTAGTCTTTCACTGGACTCCACAAAACTACATGGAGAAAGGGATGCCTTTGCTGCTGCTGGAAATACTGGGAAAACAATCAAAAACAGTACCGATCCAAAAGGTTGGACACAATTTATATTAAAGTATATGAAGGTCTTGGTAATTTGTGTCCACTACTGGATGCCACTCGATGTCCGTGGCTCTTAGACTCAGGATGTCAAGTTTAACGGTCCATAATGCCATTGTGTTGCACAATTGCACAGATGTGAAATGGTCTGGAGGAGTCGTGGAGAATGTTGTGCTGTCTGTATCTTTCAATGTGACCGGTTTGGTGGTGGGTCAGTGAAGGTCTGGGGAGGCTTACCATGGAGGGACACACAGACCTCCACAGGCTAGGCAACGACACCCTGACTGTTGAACCCATTGTCAGTTTTAATCTGTATCATTTTTTTCTACAGCTGTCTTTTTCTCTGCAATTTTTTGCTTAAAAATGTGAAATTTATTTAGGTTTTTCAGGGGGGAAAAAAATCACTCCAAGTTCATGTATCAAATGTTATACACTAGGCATTATGGGGTTAAAACAGATAGTACGGAGTACAGAGTGGAATATGTGCACGCAGAGTGTAGTGTTTTTGAAGTATAAAGGAGCACAACATAAAAAACGTACAAGTATACTTAAACTGTACTTCAATAAAGACGTTGAGTCAATGTAATAAGTAGAGTATTGATCACGAGTAAAGTCAGTGCAGAAACACTGAGCTGTATTACAGTGAAAAGCAGAGCTGCAACTGTGATGGCAGTTTTGCAAAGTGTAAAAATTATTTAGACTTTTTTACTTAAGTGAAAGTCACGATCTGCTGATTTGACCTGTAATAACGCAAGTAATATGCAAAATAATAATAATAATAAAAAATAAAACCTTAAAATAAATGGTATTTACTTCCAAAACGCAGCGGAGTAAAAGCAGAGAGCAGCATCACACAGAAATACTGAAGTGCAACTACAATAAACCTGGACTTCAGTCAAAGCGCTCACGGACATTCCTGCTGATCCGGATGCTATGTCATCCAGCGGTGCTGGACGTTGTCAGGGCAACAGCACTCCGATCCAATGAAACTGGCTGATACTGGCTGGTGGCGCCGGCATCCTGACGTCGTGTGTGTGAACGACGGCTTCCAGTTCCTGTGTTCCTCTCGCCTCTCCTCATTTTCCTGGCTCTTCCGTGATTATTCTTTAGCAGATTGTTCATCTTTATTCGTATCAGGATGTTTCTGTCTGCGGCGGCCCTGATCTTCACCTTCACCGCGGTGGGAAGAGCTGTACCCGGTAAGTTCAGCCTCAGTCATGTATTAGCATGTATTAGCATAGCCTCATGAAGACCTATATATTTGGTACACATGTAACATATATCGGGGTTTTACTTTACAGGCGTTCCGCCACATAATTACAGTGATATTAAAAAGGGTGGGTGTGGATGAACGAGATACTTTATTGAAGGAAATTTGGGAATGATGGAGCCATTTTGAATGTGCTTCCTGTCAGGTTATCGGGTTGTCCTCGGTATAAATCGAGGAAAATCTGCCTCCATCTCACCCCATCCCTGTCATCCTCTTCTGTCACTCCAGCCCTCTGCATGTCCTCCTTCACTACATCCATCAGTCTTCACTGAGGTCTCTATTTTGTCCTCCTACCTGGCAGCTACTGCGGTCAAGTGAGCCGCAGCTCGGCCGCCGCTTAACTTTTCTATGCGCTTCTGCTCTGAGTCCTATGGTAATGCTCGATCCTTCCTGTACATCGGGAAAAAAAATTAAGCCGTAGTTACTTTTGATTTTAATATGTGTTCTCGTTATGTAAAACACTATGACATATAACAATAACATCTATTAAATTATGCGTTTTAAGACAAAGTTATGTGTGTGTGTGTGTGTGTGTGTGTGTGTGTGTGTGTGTGTGTGTGTGTGTGTGTGTGTGTGTGTGTGTGTGTGGGAGACATTAAGAGAAGTAAAGCTCCACAAGTCCTATTTTTTTCTCAATAAACGTGTGTGAAATTTGCTGGTAACCAAACTCTTCACTCACGATTGCTCTCATTACAAATGTATTCAGGTTTTCATCATGGCCTGCACAGCTGATTTTGCAGTTATCCTAGATATGCTCCAGCCTGACAACCCTCCACCCGCGACGCTGAACATAATAAGTGCAAGAGGATGGATGGATGAATACATAGATGGACGGATGAATGGATGGATAGATGTGGCCAATATGCATGCAGAAAGTCAGAATAAGTAAACCCAGGGTTAAGTTATAGGACTATACAATTGTAATTATATATTGACAATTCTGAACCTATTTAATAAACTCAATCCAGTGTGGTTATATGATAATTTATAAGGTCAATCATTGATAGCTGACATAAAAATTTTCTCTGCATTCATCGTCTGCCTGGTTCACTCTACCTGGCTGTGAAATTTCATCTAAGGCCAGTGAAGGAGTCCACTTAAATTAGATAACATATCTGCATAAAATTCACCAAGGTTAATGCAATATCAAAAACATATTTAAAAATTCTGAAAAAAATCAGCATAGGCAGTTGACGTGGAAATTTCAACTGATTACGACTCTACATGACCCCCTCTGCATGTGTGCAGAGTTTCATCACAAAAAACTGCAGGAATCCACGGAAATCAGGTGGCAAATTCACCAAGGTTAATGCAAGTGTTTTACATAACGAGAACACATATTTAAATCAAAAGTAACTACGGGTACAGTATATTTCCGCTGTACAGAAATCGGCAACGAAGGACGAGCATTACCAGAAAAACTTAGAGTAGAAGTGCAAGAAAATTTAAGCAGCGGCTGATTTGACCACGGCGCGGCTCACTTGACCGCAGTTGGCAGCTCCATCTTCAACATCCTTTCACCAGTATCTCCACTCTCCCCCCTCTGCATGTGTCCAAACCGTCTCAGCCGGAGCCGTCTGATGGACTCGTGTCTGGTCCTGTTCATCTTTGTGAAAAGAAAATCTGAGCTTGTTCAGCTCCTGTCTTTTCCTTAGAGCCACCGTCTCCAAACTAAAGCAGATAAATGAATACCTACAGCAAAGTAACAGTACTACACTCTCCCTTAGATTCTCGAAGTAGCAGAAATCCCTCAGTAATAATCCAAAGTATCTCACATCAGTATTTAGTTTCATAACTTCATGCTTAGTCACAGCATGTCAGCAATCTGTGATTAAAAAATAAATTAATGTATGTTTCTCAGGTGATGAGAAATCTGATTATAAAACTCAGTACCAGGTGATAAACACACATTATGAAATGAAACATCAAAGCTTTCATTTTATAAAAGTGAATCTGAGAAATCATGTTGATCTTGTTTATATTTTGCCGTCGACACAGTGAACTACAAGAAAGGAGGTGTAGCTGTGCTGTCAGCAGGCTCTGTGTCCGGGCCCATCACCAGCGTCACATGGAAACACGGCCGGGACATGGCCATAGAGTGGTACGGAAAGGAGAAGACTGTGTACCGGGACTTCAGCGGTAATGGGAACTACATGCATATACACAACGTGTAAAAGTATTTGCCCCTTCCTGAATTTTTAGGTTTTTTTGCATATTTGTCACCTTTACATGTTTGAGGTCAAAGAAATGTTAGTATTAGAGAAGGAAAACCTGATGATGATGATTTCATTTATTAAGAGAAAAAATTATCCAAACGTACACGTACCCGCCCCCGTGTGAAAAAGTAATCACCTCCTGAACCTAATAACTGCTTGTGTCACCCTTTGCAGCAAGAATTACAATCAAGCGTTTGTGGTAACTCAATGAGTCTTTCACCACTGTGGAGGAATTTTGGTCCACTTTTCTTTGCAGAATTGTTTTAATGCAGCCACATTGGAGCGTTTTCCAGAATGAACGACCTGTTTAAGGTGCAAAGCATCTCAGTCAGATTTAAGTCTAGACTTTGGGCCCCTCCAAAACCTTCACTTTGTTTTGTTTTTGGTTTGGTTTTTTGGAGCCATTCAGAGGTGGACTTGCTGGTGTACTGGATCATTGTCCTGCTGCATAACCTGAGTGCTCTTGAGCTTCAGGGCATGAACTGATGGCTGGGCTTCCTCCTTCAGGGTTTTCTGGTAGAGAGCAGAATTCATGGTTCCATCAATTACAGCAAGTCGTCCTGAAGCAGCAAAGCAGCCCCAGACCATCACACTACCACCACCATGTTTGACTGTAGATGTGAGGATCTTTAATGAAACGCTGTGTTAGTTTATGCAGATGTAACGGGACTCAAACCTTCCAAAAAGTTCCGCTTCTGTCTCGTCATTCCTCAGAATATTTTCTTGGATCTTTCTCACAGTTGAATCATGAACTCTGACCTTAACTGAGGTGAGTGAGGCCTGCAGTTCTTCAGATGTTGTTCTGGGTTCTTTTGTGACCTCCTGGATGAGTCGCCGACGAGCTCTTGGAGTCATTTTGACTGTTTCTCAGCTGTTTCTTTAGGTCGTGGTATCATGCGTTGCTTTTTGAGATCTTTCAGCCTGCTTCACTTTGTCAGACAGCTACGGTTTAAGGGATTTCTTGATTCAGCAGGCAGTGATCAGGTCAGGGTGTGACTGACACTGAACTCAGCTTTCAAAAGGTGTGGTGTTAAAATCTCCACAGGCTCTTAACACTGAGTAGATGAATCTGGGACAGCTTTAAACTCCTTCATCTGTTGGATAAACTACAAATCCATGGAAACACCTGAATGATGGAACTGTGGTGCTTTTAGATCGCTGTGAGGTGAACACCACCACTGGAGCTCTGACGATCTCAAACCTCACCCTGAAGGACAGCGGCAGCTACACAGCAGAGGTCAACAACAGAGTCATGAACACGACTGAAATCAAAGTCATCAGTGAGTGCAGAAATTTGAAATGAAGCTTTTTTGGAATCGTTTGTTTTTCACCTGATTTTAAATAAAATGTTTGTTTGCTGCTTTTTTCTACCAGCCGCCGTCCCCAAGCCCACCATCTCCACACACTGCAACCCTGAGGAGACTCAGTGCACTCTCACCTGTGAGGCCAACATCACCAGAAACACAGGAGCAGTCAACTATTCCTGGGAAATAGGCGGCAGGCAGATACCCGAGTCTCCAGGCAACTGGATCGACATAACAAAGGTACAAACAGGATCTGGTCATTTTTGTCCAGACACTTTCTCACCTAAACCACCTTCAGACAGCAACGCTTAAAAAGTTAAGGCACTGTTAAAAAAAATCTATACTTTTTTTAAAGGTTTATGTACATTTGTCATTTGTCATCGATTTGTTTTTTTCTCCTGTTTCAATAATTATGATTTTTGTTTCGGCCATTTAAACTTTTAGGAAAGCAACCAAAACTAACTATAAAAGTAAACAAATGTCTGCAAAGAACTGAAGTAAATGGAAAGAACACAAATGATTGCGTGGACAAGCTGATCCCTCTGTAAAACACCAACACTTAGAGACCAAAAACAAAAGTGTTAAGGTAACTTTAATGCTGAAACCATATATCAAAGTCCAAAATACCAAAAATACAAAATCTGGGGTCCTGTTATTTCCTGTTATTTAATTATTTGTATGTTTTTCCGGTCTTCCCTGTGTTCCTGTGTGTTCTGACCCTTTCCATGTTTAGTCTCCCTTTGTGTGGGTCCTTGTGTGGTGTTTAGGTTCCCTCTGTGTATCCCAGTCCTCGTGTTCTGTTAAGTCTGCGTGTGCATCGTGGTGAGTCACTTCCTGTTTTATTTTGACAGTCTCGTGTTCCCTGTGCTTTGTGTTTAGTTTTGCTTCCCCTGTGTTATTAGGTTCATTTGGTTTCACCTGTTGCTCCTCTGTGGTTTCCACTCTTCCAGATTTCCTTGTGTGTATTTAAGCCCTCAGGTTTTCTCTGTTGCCCTTAGCTGTGGTGTTGTTGTGTTTCCCCGTTTAGTCTTTTGTTTCTCCCTTTTGTGTCAGCCTTGGTTGAGATTTTGAGTTCTTTGCATTTTGTACCATTTCGAGCCTTCTGCAAAAGTACAACAACCTGAAAATCTCAACTAAAAAACACAACTGGAAATACAACAGAAACAGAACCTTATACAAAAGCACAACACGGGCCAACAGCGGAGGACCACGACACTTCTCGTAACCACCCCAAGTTCACCCAGATTACAAAAATACATCGTTATTTAACATTTGTCCCGACTCGTGCATGTAGTTGAATAAATAGTAAAGATATATGTTCACAGCCACTTTATTAGGTACACCTTGCTGGTACTCTTTTACCTTCAGAGGTGCTGCCAACATTCCTCAAAGATTTTGGTCCGTGTTGACGTGACAACATCACGTAGTTGCTGCACATCCATGATGTGAATCTCCCGTTCCACCACATCCCGAAGGTGCTCTGTTAGATTGAGATTCTGAGTGCAGAGAACTCTCTGTCATGTTGAAGAAACCAGTTTGAGATGATCAGAGCTTTGTGAGATGATGTGTTATCCTGCTGGAAGCAGCCATCAGGAGATGGATGCCCTGTGGTCATGAAGGGATGGAGATGGTTGGTCACAATACTCACATAGGCTGTGTGCGGCTCCTTTGCTGCTGTAGCCCATCTGCTTCAAGGTTGGATGTGTTGCTTGTTCGGAGATGCTCTTCTGCATACCTTGGTTGTCATGAATGGTTATTTGAGTTACAGCCGACTTGAAACAGCTTGAAGCAGTCTGATCATTCTTCTCTGGCAAGAAGGAGGATTTTTCTCTCAGGGATATCGCTCAGGATATTTTCTCTTTTTTCAGGCAATTCTCTGTAAACCCCAGAGACGGCTGCGTGGGAAAATCCCTCAGATCAGCAGTTTGTGACGAACTCAGACCAACACCAAGGCCGTGCTCAAAGCCACTTTAATCATTTTCCTTCCCCACTCTGATGCTCAGTTTGAACTTCAGCAGGTTGTCTTGACCGTGTTTGCATGCCTAAATGCACCGAGCTGCTGCCATGTGGCTGATTAGATACTGGAGTTAATGAGCAGGTGAACAGGTGTACCTAACAAAGTGTCTGCTTAATTATATCTGGTCAGACCTACTGTGCACTGTATGGCAAGGTGTGAGTAGTAGTGGCTGATTTGCGTTAATGAGCAGTTGAACAGGTGTACCTGATAAAGTGGCCGGTGAGTGTAAATGTTTGTCCAGTTTGTGGAAGCCAGTTGAGGGGCAGCCAATCAAAACAAAGCTTGAAGATAAGGGGTAAGTGGCTGCATAATGATAACTGTGGGTTCTTATTAACAGTGAATAATGCAGGGATATCCCAGTGGAGTGATAATGTTTTAGAAATACAGAGAAATAAATCAACAACACGCTCATAGCAGTGGTGGATGGAAATGTTCAGTCTCACTTTTATTTGACATTTTCTGGGAATTCAGTTAAAACTGATCTTGGTGCAGTCTGACATCTTTGAGCTCTGTCATTGGTGCTGCTGTTAAACTTTTCATTCTCAGCGAATACAAACGTGTCCTGTAATATGATTAAAGTGTACTGAATGTGTTTCTCTCTTTTCTCTGGATTTGTAGAACGATACGGAGTCGGTTGGAAAACTGATCAGCTGTCAGTTGGAAAATCCAGTCAGCAGGGAACGCAGTGATGACATCATGAGCCCGTTCACGCCTGACAGTGAGCCTCCGCACTGACACACGTCTTTATGTTTAACAAGACGGGTACGCAGAAAGTCACATGTTCCTATGTACAAACCTCTGGAGTGCCTAAAGTAGCTCCATTCTCCGGCTCCGAGTGGCGGACAGTACATCCTGTTAACTTGCTCCAAAAAGTTCCGTTAACATAAATCAGACCAGAGACTCAAAACAGAAGCGACCTTATTCCCACCAGAGGAATCCACTCAGTCCACAGTCAGTGTGGAAAACTTCCTCAGACATTCAGAGCGCAGAAACGCCGTTACAACTCCTGTTGTGTTCAAGCGTTCACCCACTGTGTAGAACGATGAATGAGGCTGTCGTCAACTGACCAGAGAATGAGACTATCCATATACCCCAAATTATTTGCCCAATTAGCCGCTGACATGTGCTGTCACACCACAGAAGATCACAATACTCCGATCTTTCATTTAAAGGTTAAAATTGTTGTAAACATTTTATTAATTTAGTCTTCCTTCTTTTGTAGGGGGTTCAGGGGGTGTGAACAAACCAGCGGTGCTGCCAGCTGTGGTGATTGTGGGCATTGTGGGCATTGTGGGGATTGTGGCTGGCTTAGTTTTCTGGGACAAACAGAGACAACAAAACGCACATCAAAGTAAGACTCCACCAATGATTGCAGTCATTTACATCCTTTTTATGATTTCCATTTCAACTCCTTGTCATCCTTAATTGTATAGTTTTTACCTTTAGGAGTTATTTTATTTCACCACATTTCCTTTTCTTTATCGATGTGTTCTCTTTTATCCATCTCCTTTGTTACAGGCTGGCGTCAGTACTTTGCCCACTTTGACCCAAGGAGTTGCCTAAATCATGGTATGAACCAAATCTCATTTCAGCTTATTAACTCTTTGATATGTGTGCTGTGTAATATTGACTCTGAATGGAGGATGGCAGTTACTCTTTGTGTTTTAATCCTAAAACTACTTCAAAGCATTTCGATCGTTCTTTTGGCCTTACCTGATCCACCCTGGCGCCCAGTATTTAGATAAGTTTAAAGATAATCAGCTTTTACTTCAAAAAATGTCAGATTTGATTCCGAGCGTCCTGATGCTGTTCAAAACGCAGCCAGTGATTTTTAAAAGGGTTAAAACCCGAGTGAGGTCCTGCAGCAGCACTGCAAACAGTCTGATTCTGATTCTGACTTTAGGGCCATTCGTCTATTTGTGCCGGCTGCTTTGTCCCGTAGAACTAGTGTCACATTGAGGAAACATTAAAGATGAATACATGATCATAAAGAGTGTTTGAGCAACAATATTTTATTATGTTGCAGAGAGCAACAGAGGGACTGAAAGCGCCAATGGAGCTGGTGAGTAAAGTAATGATGTAATGATGGTAAAAAGCATGAGTAAGCTAAACAGTGACAGTGGCTGATGGCTGCATCTGGTCCTGATGTTTCCTACAACACCAGATTTGTCAGTCCAAGAAACCTCACAACCTTTTACTCGCCAACACTGGTGAGTAAAAGGTTGTCACAGCGCAGCAGTAAGAGGACAGAGTTCCAACTCTTTGGGATTTTGTAGGAATTCACTGCACACAAACTGTGATGTGCAGCATGTGACTGCTTCTTGTATAAATGGGACATTGTCAGGTCAAACTAACACCATAGCTGCTCTTCTGCATCAGCCTGTAAAAGCTCTGTGTGAGTCACAGATGTGACCACAACTGCAGAATATGCAGATGGAGCTGCACCCATTTGCGCTCTGCAAACAGGGAATTGATCTCTCCCGGGAAACAGAATGCAATTTTTTTTTTCTTGAAGTATTTTATCAGCAGTTTCAGATGCATTGTGATTCTGACTGTTTTTAATTCATCTGACAGTGCCAGGACCTGACTACCAGGGAGTGCCCACCGAGGACCAAGACCTGGTAACCGAGAATGAAGTTGGTGAGTATCACAAACCCTCACTTTACTCCTCCAAACATGCCTCTGTGCCCAGATAGCTCAGTCTTTGTACGTATGACCTTAAAACTTATCTCCAGAAGACATTTGGCTCGTCCATGTGGGCAGCCTGATGGTGTCGCTCTTGGAGGAGGGGCTTCTTTCTTGGTCGGCAGTCCATGGTGAGGTCATTTCACTGTGGACAGTGATGCTGCTGTTCCAGCAGTTTCCAGTTCGTGGCAGTCTTGATCCTTGATGGTTCTGGGGTTGTTCTTGAACATCCTAACCTATTTCCTCTCATCTGAGGGTGACACTTTGGATCATCTTCCAGACCTTTGCAAAGTCGTGACACATCTGAGTAACTTGTACTTAAATACAGTTCTTTGAACCAGGGTTATAATCGTTTTAGATGTTACATTATAGTCTAGCTTTAGCTCTTTTTAAATTTTTTTTTAATCTTTACTTCCGTTAGTTCAGTTTTCAGAGCGGTTTTGCTCGTTTTTATTAGTTTTTATTTTTTCGTAGCTTGTCAGGTGCAAGAGTGACCATTGTGTAATAAAAAGTCGACAAAAGATATCGTAGCAAAATTGTGTTGAACAACCAACTGTTCACAAGACAGCAGCACTACGTGTTTAATGTGTGTAACATTAAGGACGCACATGAACATCAACGGGGAGTAGGATAAAGAAAAACAAACTCCAAAACTCAGTAAACTCTACAGTGAAGTTCAGCGTCAGTGCAGCAGATTAACAACACCTACATGTGGTGTTTGACTAAAACAAACTGAACTCTTTGATCTGCTCTGAACTGAGGGACCTTCCTAACATGTGGAAATCTACTATTGTCCTTCTCGGATCTTCACGGAGTTCCTTGGACTTTCCCGCTGTTCTGAGTCTTGGTCAATCCAACAAGTGCTGCCAAACAAATCCTTTTATGCTGGCAAAGAGAAATTACGAGTTGTAGTGGATGGAGCTGCCCCCACCTATGATCTTCAAGCAGGGTGAATTCAGGTTCGGATATTCCAAACATTTCAGGCAGTGAGCCAAAAATCTTTCAGCGTTCACGTCACATTTTGTGGAGGAAATCCTTTTTCTCGTTCTTATTCTGATTCTGTGAGATCAAACCCTTTAGGTCCAAAATCAAAGAGATCGTTCAATTAAAAATCATCCTGAAGGACTTTCTGACTCAGATTTTGTCATTTAGATTCTGATTTTCCTCCTTCTGCTGCTCAGCAATCCTGAGAGCCACATTTATCAAAAGAATCATTGTAGTGAAAGCTTTTTCTTCCTTTAACAGAGACGTCTGCTGAGGGACCAAATGCTGAAGAGCCGCCCCACCATCACCACCAGCAGGAGGACGAGACAAGAGAGCGGTAAAGCTGGGGACCAGAGGTCCCCACTGTGGCGGCGGCCTTTACAGCTACAGGAGTGATGAAGAGATAGATAGAAGCTGAAACCATAACCTTGAGTGAAACACACCTCACCCCTCTCCTCTGAAAAACTCTCGAGCAGCATCATTTGAATAATGTCTCTGCATCTAGAATCAGTTTACACTTTCAGTGCATTTCCTCAATAGCTCAGCTATTGCTACAACTTACTGAAAAATGGGAGAAATTAATGACTGCTGTGGAGTTTTCACACTGTGGAAATTGCTCCAGTGGGCTGATTCCTGCTCTGGCCTGTTGTGGTATGGTTGGCAGTCCTGCATTAGAGTGTGGCTAAACAAAGAGAGCCTCAAAGGTCATTTCATTTCTCTGATAAGCTGCATTTTTGCACTTTATGTGTGCTGGTATGAAAATCTCATTATGATGAGATTTTCATACCTGCTATGCTATGCTAGATTATATTCATATTAATTTATTTTTATAATAGGAATGATGCATACAGGGTTGTCACAATATCAGATTTTCCCTTTGAGGCCCAAAGATTTCACATTAATAACTTTTTAGTAGCTACATGAAAAATAATCAGTCTAAATCATTTTCATGAATTCAGCTGAACCAGTGTGAGCACTGATAGATGCAGTAATCAGTTTGCACAGCATCAAGTATCATCAGGTATCATCAGGTATCATGGCACAGAGGATTGTTTCTGATCTGTGCATTTTTAGCATAACTGTGAACGTTACCGTGGAAATGGGAAAATAGTAAAAAGTAAACAGCGCACATGGTACTTTTAAGTCGCGGCTCATTTGCAGACCTGATCTCAGGCTTTCAAGGTCCTAATAAATACATAAAAACGAGCCTAACAGTAAAATGACAATCAGCTTTAATTTCTGTGGTCTCACTCTCTCACACACACACACACACACTCACACACACACACACACACACAGTGACTGAACACATTAATGGTGCCAAATGCTACATACACTGATAGGGAACCAGAGTGCATTAACCCTTTAAAGCCTGAACCATGAAATAATTGCCAAAAATTTTAACATTTTTATTATTATTAATTTGCATATCTGAGTTTTATAGGATGTAGAGGTCTCATAAACTAACAAAACCTCATGTATGAAATATTCTACACTTGGCATTCAGGGATTTAGAGCTCTTGTACAGATATTTGTTTTCTCTCTGCTGGAGATTTTCATGCTGCTGCTGGACGCAGCATGAAGACACAGTCTGTCCACTAGAGGTCGCCAAACTCTGAAGGCTCAGTTACTTGTTGACCGTCTGTAAGTGAACTTGAACATAAAACTAAATCTCCAGGGGTGAAAATATTTCTGACTTAAATCCAGCACATTTCTAAGAATATTTTAATGTTTGGGAGGTTGTAAAAAAAAACATTTATTTATTAAGACATTAGTGGCTCCACCTTTCTGTCCATGTTTTTTGTTATATTTGACTTTATATGTTTATTGTTATGTTGTGTTATGCTATGCATTGCTGTAACTTTAGAACTTTATTCAGTACTGCTTTATTAATGCAGCACTAAACTGCCTTTATTTGTTTTTATTATTTTAGCTGATGTGCGGTTCAAATTGAAAAATAGCTTCACTTAAAGGGTTAGGCTTCCTTTTAATTTGAGCTTTTTAGCATCAGCTCACGGGTCCACTCTAAGTGCTTCCACTTTGCTTGAATGTACAACAAACTTTACTGCACTGAAGGAGCACAGTGACAGTCCAAGCGATGCCTGTGACATCACCACCGCGCCTTCAGTGCCGTAAAGTTCAGGTGCTATGGTGACAGCATTATTCAGGAACTATTATATCAGGCTTTTCTCGCCGTCCAGGTTATGAGACATGCTGTGAAATGCTCTGAATGTTTGCTGGTTACAATCCAGAATATGGGAACAGATTTAGTGCAAACAGACAAACTGGTATTACATGTTTTTGTTTGGCTGCAGGGATTGTTTGGAACAACTGGATTTTTCTTTTGAATTGATCCAAAATTTTTCCAAAATAAATCAAAGTAAGCAAGTGAATCTGTGTCTTGTCACTTTGAAGTGATTTATTGTGCATGTGTGTGTGCACATTTCCTTGGATATTCCCATTGCCACACAAACATTTTAGGGAATTGTTCTGTAGACCCTTTTGTAATTACCCCCTGCAGAAATTAACTAAACCACCAGGGGGCAGCATTTTACCAGTCACATTCTGCTGTTTAACTTTTTCTCTACCCTCATTTCCTCAAGAAGCTTTTTGCCTCATGTCTGGCATTTCAGTTAAAATGTGCTGAAAGATTACACTGACCCATTGCATCATCTAGTGGTAGATATTGGTACTGCATAACAGTGCAGCCCAGCCTTAACATAAGTTGATGTGTAACACACAGATTCTTGGTCTGACCAACAGCCTCAGCCGTGGGCAAACGATGACAACCAGTATAATCCTAAAATATTTATTAGTCAGGTCACAGATCAACGGGAAACAATCCCAGCTGTGATATTCATCACATAAAAGTTTAGGAATAAAACAGTCCAGTGTTACAACTTGCAAAAGGAATAAAACACACAAAGGCCAGGGCCAACAGTGCCACAATCAGCTACACTCCACACACTGACTACTTCAACAGGGAGCACCATTCGTCCTCCCAGACCCACCTGGATATATGCAGTCAGCCGGCAATCACCCCAAACCAGCTGTGCCTTTAGGCTGCAGCATGCAGCAGGCCCCGCCCTGCAGCAAGAAAAAGAAAGTAGAACCACATATTCATCTGCATCTTAGTTACACAATTCACAGAACTGAAGCAAACTCTCCACTACAAATATTTTTTAATACAAACCATCTTAATTCTGGGCTGTATAACATACCTGCACAGAGACAGAAAATATAACAGCAGTGTGGAGTAAAAGTAGGCTGCAGTATGAGTGCAGTCATACACACCTGCCTTCAATCACCCCAACCCAGTCACAACCACTGGCTCACAGCAGATGTGAAACACACAAACCCACTCCCAAAAAATGAGTGTTTATTTCCCTCAGTGAATCTGACAGTGAGTGTCACAAACAGTGGAAGCTGACCGTGTGGAGCCTGGAGGCTGTAAAGAGCCGAATGCAGGACGAGTGGAAGCAAATGGAGTTTAAACAGAAAACAAGCTTAACGAGTTGATTTGAAGGCAGACCCAAGGACTACAAAACTAGGAGGGGGGTGGGGTGCAGATGATCCACCAGGACAAGGGGAGAGTGAGACAATACAGAGAGAGGCATAATTAGGGAAGTGGAGACAGCTGGGAGAACAGGTGAACAGAAAAACACAAACGGAGACAAAGCACACAGAACACAAGGCTGGAAAAATGAAACAGGAAGTGAGAAGATGGGGGAACAGAAACACAAACCTGACACCACACAGGGAGACACAATAGACTGCACACAATAGGGAGGAACACTGAGGAAAAAACACAGGGAGAACTAAACTGTAAAGCTGGGAACTTAACTGAGGATACACAAAGAGAACACATGAAACAATAAAACAAATAAATGAAGGAATATAAGAAACAATATAACATGAAATGAATTCAATTCAATTTCATTTATATAGCGCCAAATCACAACAAACAGTCGCCTCAAGGCGCTTTGTATTGTGGGTAAAGACCCTACAATAACACAGAGAAAACCAAACATTCAAAACGACCCCCTATGAGCAAGCACTTGGCGACGGTGGGAAGGAAAAACTCCCTTTTAACAGGAAGAAACCTCCAGCAGAACCAGGCTCAGGGAGGGGCAGTCATCTGCTGCGACCGGTTGGGGCTGAGGGGAGAGAGACAGGACAAAAGACATGCTGTGGAAGAGAGACAGAGATTAATAATAATGATTAAATACAGAGTGAAGTATAAACAAGTAAATAAAGGTGAATGAGAAGAAACAGTGCATTATGGGACCCCCCCCCCAGCAGCCTAGGCCTATAGCAGCATAACTAAGGGGTGGTTCAGAGTCGTCTGATCCAGCCCTAACTATAAGCTTGATCAAAAAGGAAAGTTTTAAGCCTAATCTTAAAAATAGAGAGGGTGTCTGTCTCCCAAATCCAAGCTGGGAGCTGGTTCCACAGACGAGGGCCTGAAAGCTGAAGGCTCTGCCTCCCATTCTACTCTTAAGTATCCTAGGAACCACAAGTAAGCCAGCAGTCTGAGAACAAAGTGCTCTATTGGGGTGATATGGAACTATAAGTTGACGACTCACTTTTAAAAAGAGACACAGAGCTCATTATTGTTCTCCTTTGGAGGTCGGACACACAATTTTGTGTTCAGACACACACGTTTACAGAAGTGCCACATTTGACGCGAGTCTTCCTGAGCTCTGACAGCCGAGAGCGGGAGAGAAGATGGATGGAATTTAAAGCTGAAGGTGAAGCGTGAAGGTGAAGAGAGGGAGGTCTCGCCAAACAATCGCAGAGCCGGCGGTGAAGGAGTGAAAAGTGGACTCAGCTTTACGTGTGCAGACAGGACTGACAGGGAAATGAGGAGAGGGGGGACCAAACGGGGAGGGAGTTTTCTGTTGTATGGTTCAGGAGTTTGAGGGCATGTGCTGACAAACTGCATTACGCTGACACCTACTTTCCTTCTGCCTAGCTCAAATCTGAGCTGCTTGAGTGCTGAGTTATGAATATGATGGTTATATATATAAGTTATATATTTTTTTTAATAATTAAGGTGTTTGGAAAGTGCCCTCCAAGGTGCCTCCGTAGCATCACAAGTGACTTTTAGAGAAAGAAAATTTGTATCTGCAAGCAAGGAAACACTTTAAGTACCCTGTGAGGAACATTTCTGATGTATTTAATTTAGGCATTTCACACAATCAAACAGACTGGCCTGCGCCGATGAATCCCTCAGTGTACGCTCAGATGGAGATCTTTTTGCAGTTAGCAAAGTGGTTTGAAAGTGTGCAAAAATCAATAGTCATGCTTTTTACCCTGATGCATGCTCTTTTACAAGGTGCCTTGTTTGCCCGTATCCTCAAAATCAAAGTAGAAAGTGTCAAGTTAGTACACATCAATGAGAACCTGTCAGACCACCAGAACTTTTTCTCATAATGCAGCATTTTGTTCCAGTTTTATCTGCAGTCATTTAAGTAAAGGCTCTGCGAAGGCCTCCCACCCCCTCGCAGGTAGGCTGTGGGCGTAGCTGCGGAGCATCTGTCATCATGCAAAGCTTTACTCTAATCATGGAATGCAGATTTTAGCACAGACAGGTGCCAAACTGCAGGCAGACGTGTCCCAACAGAGCCTCAGTCAAACACGTGGAGAGCACGGCATTAATCTGGATTCGTCTTTTTATTTCTCCATCATAAAAAATCTCTGCACAAATATTAGACTGTGAGGAGACCACTTTGTAAAAGTTCAGCACCTCTGTCCACATTTGATGATTTGCGTGCTCTTTATAATCTACCAAAGGATTAGAAATAGTTGGTTTCACAGCTTTTTGGGAGCCTGAGGGGACATTTGTGAGAGCTCAGACCCCATAAACCTCATAAAATAATTTGAAAATGTGCTCCTTGGGCTTCAAGGCTGCAAACTGACTGAAGTCAGCATCAGAGAGGAAGTGTCCTTATCAAACAACTCTTTGGCATGCAGCACAAAACGTTCAGCCTTAACTCGGATTCTGTTTGCACCGCCCTGCTGGGAGCTTTTGGATGCCAAACAGAAAACCTTCATAAAGATGGTTGGATGCTAAACTGAATCTGTCCTAGCCCTGAGCCAAATGAGTGTGAGGCAATGAGTGTGGTGGACACTGAGGTTAAGCAATATGTTGACAGCTGTTTGTGGTCGGTGTGTGTTAGCGCAATACTAAGAAGGAAAGAGATCAGCAATGATCTTAGAGAAACAACTGTTGGTGCTCATCAGTCTGGGAAGGGTTATAAGGTCATTTCCAACCCGTTATAAGTCCATCGTTCTACGGGGACAAAGATTATTCACAAGTGGAAAACATTCAAGACGGCTGCCAGTCTTCCCAGGAATCAGCAAATTCACTCCAAGCTCGTTCAGAAAAACTACAAAACCCAAAGAGCTTCATCTCAGACTCTGCAGACCTCAGTCAGCACGTTCAGTGTTAAAGTACGATCACACTCCTCTGTAAACCCAAAGTGCTCTAGAGCCAAATATGAGGCCGTCTGTCTGACAGCTGAAGCTTGGCCCAAACTGGGTCCTGCAGCAGGACTATGATCCCAAACGCAGCCGCAAATCTACATCAGAATAGCTGAAAAATAAAAGAATCAAAGTGCTGCAGTGACCCAAAGTCCACACCTCAACCTGAAATGCTGGGGCGGGACTTTCTGAGAGTGGTGCATAAATGAATGAACTGATGTAGCATTTTTAAAAAGAGTGGGTCAAAACTCCTCCACAATGATGTGAGAGACTGAAGGTCACACATAAAATGATCACTTCAAGTTATTGCTGCTAAAGGAGCGACTGAATGATGGGGGCGGGGGGCGCTCAGTTTTTCACACACTGCTTCTGCATTTTTTTTCTTTTAAATAATTACATGGTTTAATTTGTTATATGTTGCTGTTTGTATCAAGTTGCATTTAAATCTTGGTTTAAATGCAACTTGGCCTCGCCTCTGCGGCAAAATCCTCCAGAGACTTTAAAATAAATAAATAAAAATCTAAATATTTTTGGTGTCTCGCTTTTTTTCTTTTCTTTTTTTTCTAAACTTTTTTAGCTGGCGGAAATGTTCTTCAGTCGGGCTTTTACTTTGAAAAGCCCACGCTGGCAGCTGAGCGGTGATCCCCCTCCTCCTTTTTTTTGCGCAGTGCTGTGCGTAAAGGTGCGCGCACCCTCAGCAGGTATCCGGGCGGTGGGTGAAACTTCCCCCACGGCGGTGTTTATTTTTCTCCACCAGCTGCTGGAGATGAGAGAGACTCGGCGACCTCAGAGCGTCTGAAGGGATTTTATTTGCTTTCTCTGTCAGACTCGGAAAGAATTAATCGCGGCGAGGATGCGTGGACGCAACAGATGGTGGACCTGCATCCTCCTGCTGCTGGTGGCCGCGCAGACGCAATCGCAGCGAACAGGTAACCGGACGACTTTATTTTATAACTTTAATGCATGTTTAAATATTCTTTCCCAGCCAAGCACAAATATTCAGAAGTGGCGCAAATAAGAAAAAAGCTGTAAAAAATGTGAAAATGGTGCAAAGGCTTTCTTTCATATTAACCATAAACCTCTAGTTTTTGTCATTTGAAGTGTAAATTCTGACTTCATCAACAAATCTGAGCTATGGGTTCAGACACGTGACCTGAAAGGGTTTTTCAGGCTGGAATGAGGTTGTGATGGATGTGAATGTCTGGGCTTGTTTATTGGGAATAATGCATAACTCATCATCTCCTCCGCTGTCAGAGGCATGCACTACTGTGTACTGTCTGTGAGCAGAGTCTGTATGAGTGCACCTAAAAGAGAAGGATGTGATTTCTTCAATTCATGCACCAAATAAGGATATCGGGTGCGTTTCTTTATTGGAGGACTTTGCATTTATTATATTGGCTGCTTTTGGCGCTGTTTTGCACATGGGCGGATATGAGACACTTGGGCCCCGGGGCACAGACACATAAAAGGCCCCTCACAGCTCTGAGATAAGGGGCGCTTTATTCTGCTGTGGTTGGGCTGTGCCACTGTTGGGCATTCAGAAAGGTCACCCTGAAGTTACAGGGGTCAGTTGTGGACTTCTGGGCTCTGGTTTTCTGATGGCAGACTTTGTCCAGTCATAACTTAAATACTGTGTGACGATAAAGGTCAGCACTGACTCATTATGAAAGTGGTCCTATTCTTTTCTGTCATATGCTGCAGCAGTGGTCATACCTCAAACATGACCAAAGCTTCAAATAGTCAAGTATGTAAATGCCCTGGTGTGTTCATCTGAAGCACAGAAACCCCGCCCACCCAGGGGTGGCGAAGCGACCCCTTTGTGATGTGCTCCGAGAGCTCTGCGTACACAGAACGGAGTGATGCTAGTCACTGTAATGTAACTGAGGTGAATTTATTTGCTCCACTGTGAAAATTATTCAGACGTTAAAAACATTTGTTCCACATGACTTTTCTCCCACCTGTCATGGCCCACAAAGGTGCCACCCACTTTAAGAATCACTGAATTGAAGGAAGAGGAGCTAAAACACCTGGTTTTAGATCATATGAAAAAAAATGCATTATCTTTAATGGCCAGCAGGTTTCAACAGGGCGACTGATTGTACAGAAGTCTGTGGGGGAAAAATGGACCTTCTGCTCACTTAATTAAGACTTCATTAAGATCACTTTGGTGATGGGTTTATGGCCTCAGTCTCTAGTTTCAAGTCTTATTTAATACATGCTGTTTATTAAATGAATTATGGACCCATGTAGAGTTAAAAATAGGGTAAAAATCAGGGAATGCTTCAGGAATGACAAGTCCTTTGGTTTTCCACCCCTTCCTTCAGCTTGGCTTCACAGCAGGATTCCACAAACAAGTGTGTGACCCATCACACGTCACCTGAGGGGTTGCACCAAAGCCCAATAAAATATGAATAAAGATTATTTAATGTTGGAATTCTGGAATGATTTTTCCAACAAACTCCTAAACGCTTGTTTTTTTGGGGGGGGTTTCTGATGAAAAGCATTGAACGAAATAATAATAACCAGTTGCAGCAGAGCGTCCCCCGAGCTGATCCAAGAGCCAGTCACATAACCGTGGTTACCTCCCGTAAGTCGTCTCGCCTCCACAGCTCCATGTTGGAGCTCTTCGTCATCTTGTCCTTCTCTTTGTGCTTGCTTTGCATCCTAAGAGCGTTTTGGAGCTTTTTGCTTTAATTTGCATCTCCTTGCAGTCCTTTTAAGTCTCTTTGTGGCAGTTTTTTTTTTTTGACTCTCTATAAAAACACACATTAACAGGCGTGGACTCACCTACAGTACATCCATCTCCTTGTGCGTGTGTGCTGGTGTTTTATACAAACATTACACTTCACAGCTAAGCTCCTCTTTAAGACTAATATTTGAGGAGAGATTAGAAGTAGGTCCATGCAGGTGTGTGTGTGTGTGTGTGTGTGTGTGTGTTGAGGCTGGTGATGCAGTTTGTTCAGATTTTCCCCTCTTCAGGGCTCATCGGTCTCTCCCAGAAAAACAGACACACTTCACCTCGTTTAATTTTACCTGGCTCCTCTGCAGGCTACACACACGCACACTCACTCTACACAAAACACACACACAGTATGCTGACATTCAGGCATGCCCACACATTCATGTAGAGACAAAGCGCTGTATATGCAGAAATGCTTTGGCTGCCTTTACACAGGAATCCAGGCCTTATCCTGAGCGCAGGGTTCAGGGGTGCATCTCTGTTTCCTGAGATTTTTTTTTTCCATAAAGAAGAAACTTATTGTGCAGCTGATCATCATCGTGCTGATTAGACATCCCTCAGCTGCCTCTGCCATCTTCAGCTACACAAATGACAACATTTTAAAGCTGCTATGAGTCAAATTTAAGAGAAGTTCCTGAAAGAAAAATCATAATTCATTAAAACAAATCAAAAGTTTCCACAATTTCTTCCTACTAATCACAATTTGTCCCATTGTTTTTAATATTGGTGAGTGGGTTTTTTTTGTAGTTTGAGAGCAAGTTTGAGCAGTTTGAGTGAGAATACTGAGTGTAAGCAGTTCGTGGCCCTTCGGTGACTTTTTATTGCTTCCTTATTATTTCTGTCTGCTGACATAAAAGTGATAAATGACTCGAAGCGTGTGGTGGGATCTATTATAACAGGTAAAGAGCCCAGAACTAAGTTTTAAAAGGTGTTCAACCTAAGAAAACAAAGTTTAAAGCACACCTGTGTTTAGATGTGGGGCTGTGATACTGTAAACTTTACAGGAGGCATTTTGTTGGCCCTCAGCTGCCTTCTTTGGAACTGATGTTTCGCCTCCATGGTTTTCAGCACAATAGCATGTTAATGGAGAATGATGGCACTGAGTAAGGCGTGCACAGTACAATTCAGTTCACAGTACACTCAGCTACACACAGAGATCAGCATTAATTCAGGTCAAGGACGACTCATTTTAATGAAAATGGGCTTGTAGTTTGTCTGTCTTCATGTTATGATTGGAAAGAGATGATGCTGATGTTCTAGTAAATTATGATTTGTTAACCATGAAGTGTGAAAAGTTGTTTTTTTTTCTAATAATTTTTCTCATAAATTCAGTTTTTTATAGAGTTCTATTTTTTCTTATAATTTGATAATTTTTATATATTTAAATTGTCTGTTTTTTAATGGTAGTTTTGCCAAAATTATTATTGTAAATTTGCCATTAAATTAATCATAAATTTGTCATTTTCTTTCTTGTTAAAGTCCCATTTTTTTCTCATAAATATTCTATTTTGTTGTCCTAAATTTGCACATTTCTATTTAATCATCAATATGTCTGATAAATTAACCAGTTTTTAACATGAATCAGTCTGATTTTTGTTGTTGTTTAAATTTGCACATTTTTATCATAAATTTATCTTTTATCTTTTAATCATATCTTTTTTCATTTTTATATCATTTATTTTGTATTGTAAAGTTTTTATAAACACAAATTTCAATTTTTTCTTATAAATTTGACATTTCGATATAATAAAGTTGTCAGTTTTTAAATCATAAATTTGCCCCAAATTTTATAGTCAATTTTCCCACTTTTTTCCTACCATGTTGTTTTTCTTTCTTTCTTTCTAGGACAGACACAAATATGCCGTTGTATTTATTTAGATTATGAAATCTTTTTTCTTTCTTTTTCTGGAGACCAGTGCAACAAATCCTAAACTCCAGAAGCTTGTTCACATTTTGTAGTTTATTGGGCCATGTATAAATACACTTTAGAAATTTTCATCTTACCTTTTTCTTTGTTGATGCTTTTGTTCAGCTCTAAGATGCTGTTTGCCTACAAATGGTTAAATGGGACTGAGAGGTTGTCTGGGACATTGACAAAATGTAAAAATATCATAAATTTCCCCCTAAAATTAATTTTCTGATTAAAAACATGATCTAAAAATCTTATTGTAATGCTAACTTCTAGGTTGGGCTGCATGAAGGATCAGTCAGGGTGGCGACACTCTAATTTCCCTAATTTTACCCTGTTCTTTTCCATTTGCATCCTATAATTGTTATTTTTTGCATAATAAAGTTAAAAAACTTCAAAGGTAACGTGATAGAAGTGCAGCAGGTTTGAGAGGATTTCTGGGAAAGCACTTTCAGGAAAGTGAGTCGGGCAAATAAGGGAACTCAGAGAATGAGCATCAGAGATTTATAGTTTACTATGTGTCTGAATATGAAGGCAGATTCTGCAGAATTTACAGCCTCTCTGCTTTCGTTCTCTGAGTTTAGCGCCTCTTAAATTTACTGTAGCTGTGTTTATGCAGCATATAAGCAGTCGGGTTCCCTGGGTGGCCAAACGGTGTCTACTCCATTATATATGAGCCTATATTTTATGAAAGCAGACAAGAAACGGGGCATAATAACACCCACACACCGTGTTGCACAGAATGAATGGCCCTAAATAAAACTGTGTGACTCTCATAGAGAGGAGCTTATGGGCTAATTGGACTGGTTTGTTTCTCTTTGCTCCGCAGCAGCCTGTCTGAACACGAGCACCATTTCTACCATTAAAAATGCCCGTGTTGCACTTTATGGGGAAATTTTTTTGGTTGTTCTATGTTGATGCCTCGAGCCTGTGAAATGCAGGCGCACGTTGAACATCGTTGTCTGTGGAAATGCTTCATATTTAATAAATATTGCAGCTGCAGGCCAGACTGAGTACGCTGCTGTAATATTAACAGGCAACTCAAATGTAAGAAAACGCTCATTAAAAATACATTTTTTTAATCATTTTCTGTCACTGAATTGTGTGCACACATTAACTACACATAAATTTTGCACTACAAAAACATGAATCACTTAAATCACTGTTTGATTGTTATCAGTCAGATTTAGAAAGACTCGATGCAGACATTTGTTTACGTGAAAACAACAGTTGTGGTTACTTTAAGTCAGCGACGTGTCTCTGAATGTAATTTATGAAAACACAACTCACCACTAATGACAGAGTGAGTACTGCAGTTGAGACTGGAAAACACATCTGACTCAGATATGATCTAATGACTTTCATATCAATCATTCAATCATTCTTATCTATAAGCTGCATGTCCCGGGTGACTCATTGCTTATCTTGGCTTATCTTAGCCAAGTTGCAAACATTGTGTGATTGTTGATGTTACATCCATCTTTTATATTCAGTCCATGATCTTGACTGATGTTGCTCAGCAGGAGATAGTATTTTTTCACCAATAAGGTGATTTCCAAAGAGCTGTTACCGGAAAACTTTATGTAGCTCAGCATGGTGTGCAGTGTTTCCTTAAAATATTTGAGGAAACTGGACAAGTGGAGGTAAAAATAAGAAGTGTCAGGCCTAAAAAAAAACTATCTACAGCAGATCAACAGTATCTGAAAATTGTGTCCTTAAGAAAGAGGAAAAAATCCAGCAAAGACCTGAGAGATGCATCTGGACCTTCAGCTGATCCATCTACTGTTCACTGAAGCCTCATCAGAGATGGTCTCGGTGAAGGGTGGCTGTCAAGGAGGAAGAGAAACGGGGAGTAAAGGCTGAAGTATGCCACGTTACACAAGAATGAAATAGCAAAACATTTTCAGTCCAGTCTAGCCAATTTTGGTTCAGTGTCTGCAGCCATCTGTAAAACGCGGTGGAGGCTCTGTTATGGATTGGAGCTGCATTTCAGCCAGTGGTGTTGGGGATCTTGTTAAAATTGATGGAATTATGAACACAGAAAAGTACCCTCAGATTTTGATCCACCATGCAATACTGTCTGGAAAACATCTGATTGGCAACAGCCTCATTTTTCAGCAGGACAATGATCCCAGACACACTGCCAGTGCAGTGAAATCATACCTGGATAGAAAAACACACAGTGGAACACTATCAGTCATGGATTGGCCTCCCCAGAGCCCGCACCTCAACATCATTGAAGCAGTGTGGGATCATCCTGACAGAGAACAGAACAAAAGGCAGAAACATCCAAAGAAGAGCTTTGAATGTCCTTCAAGAAGCCTGGAGAACTATTCCTGAAGACTGCTTAAAGAAATGAGAAGAAAGCTGCCTCAGAGAGTTCAGGCTGTGCTGAAGGATAAAGATGGTCACACCAAATACTGACTTTCAAGCTTGTTAGAATACAAAATCTGTTTTTGCCTTCAAATACTGTATTTCCATGGAAGTTTCCACATATTCGAATAGGTTTCTGCTCCTATTTCTCATTTTTGTGGCAAAATACAAAGAAATGAGGGCTGGCTCAAGACTTTTGCACAGTACTGCATTATCTGTGGCACTGAAGACAGGGTTGGAAGATACTTCTAAGAAAACAGTTGCACATTCAAAAATCCAATTTCACGTTTTGTAGCTCATAAGTTTGGGGGTGATGATGACTTTGGTTCGTGAGCGCACAGCAGGTGGTGCAGCTTAAAGGCGTGCCATGTTCAAGGCCCAAGCACTAGGGCACGAATCCAGCCAGGAACAATCAAAGTAAAATTGGCCCTAATCTTCACATGCTATTTGTGGATGCCTGCCGATTAGATCTTAAAGAGCAGAGCAGGTGGGAACGCCAAGCCACGGCCACCTTCATCACCACCTCAAAGCCACCAGCACCGCAGCTGGGAAAACAAAGCATTCCCCAGCAACACGGAGCGCCTCTGACCGGCCAGTTCAGATGGCACGTACGATAGGCTCACGGCAAGATGTAGGATGGAAAGCAAAACATCCTCCCGTCCCTCAGCGTGAGATCACACCTCCGCTTTATGACGGTGACATTTGCAGAGCTGACAGCAGGCAGAAAACACCCATTAGTGCCCTTTCACAGGGAGCTTTGAAGTTTCAGTCGTCACAGTCTGCAGGTCTAATCATCTGGATGAGGTAGCAGAGCTGAAACTGAGACACGCAAAAGGGTAAAAATTGTAATCACAGATAAAAGTGGGTGGAGAAATGTCCCCGAGGCTGTGCGGAGACCAAGGAGTGTCAGGAGTGTGTTTTTTAGAAGCTGCTGCAGTTTATTCCTCCTGCAGCTACAACACTTTATTCTCTGCTGGGAGCGACCAAATTCAGCCCAATGAAACACCAAAGACATTCAAATCTACTTAAGCTTATTACCAGCAGAGTAATTGATGTGTATTTTATCAAGCTGTCTTTATTTAATAGGTGTAGCTGCTTGTTATAATATGTGTTACAAACACATATCATCCAACATATGATCCAAGTT
This sequence comes from Pterophyllum scalare, assembly GCA_024447675.2. Taxonomy (NCBI): domain Eukaryota; kingdom Metazoa; phylum Chordata; class Actinopteri; order Cichliformes; family Cichlidae; genus Pterophyllum; species Pterophyllum scalare. The sequence continues at coordinate 193,830 of JAMQGT020004062.1, forward strand.
AGGGTCAGGGGAGGGTGGAGCTTTTCACAGCCTACATTATACCATGAAGTTAAATCACTGGTTCCCAATCTTTCTGGCTCCTGAACCCATCCCTGAGTGTGTGATTTGAGGCCCAAAGTCTTAATAATATTTGCTCCAGTAAAGATTAAATAAAAAAATATGAGCTTATGCGTATTTTCCCCTCCTTTCAGGTCCACATTCCTGCATGAATGCTGATATTTGCTTCCTATATCCTCCTGTTTATATGTCACTCCAACCTTATCTAGAAGTCCGAGGTCTTTAGTTGCACAGCTGTGAACAGGAACGTTCCCCTCGACCTTGAAGATGGCAGATTAAAAAACATCCAGGAGGACAAACAGGCTCGTGTGAATCACGTGAATTATGAGAAAAAACTGCATCCTCGTCTGTAGACGAAATGGCTTTTTTTTCTTGTTTTTGTTTTTTGGTACTTTGCATTCGTACTCAGGTTGGATATATTGTTTTATGTACGCCCAAATAATGAAATGAAATCAACCAATCACATTCTGAGCATTAAAATCCCCCCAGTGCACAAAACTGTGCAAAAGTCTCGACTTCTCATTTATTTACCTTTTGTTCGGATGTTGAGAAACCTCAGTAGGTGCATCCATTTATGCAAACACGTGGAAACATGCATGAAAATAATGACCACCTTTATCCTCCAACACAGTCTGAACTTAAAAGCTAATAATTATTTTGAACTCTGAATTATACAATCCAACTCCAATGGAGTCCAGTGATAAAACTATGGAGCTGGAAAATGAGCAGGTTCACCGTCACATGTCTGTGCTCATCAGAGGCAGAGATAATATCTGTTTTCAGATTCCTGTGGCAGTTTATTTTAGATTTGTCTGCTGAACAACTCATTTCAGCTTCACGTTATTTCGTTTTCATGTAAATCTAAAGTCATTCTTTGAACTTCGGTGTTTTAAAAAAAAGAAAAAAGTGTGTCAGTGTTTCCAGGTGCGTTGTGTTACAACATCACAGGTTTTGCAACTCGAGGAGCTCTGCCTGAAGGTCATTTCTTCAGTGCACGATTGCAGGTCAGGCTGCCGATCACAGAGAAGCTGAGGAGGCATCAATCAGAGCATCGTTTTGTTGGTGCGCTCATTTCCCAGCAGTTTATTGAGTGTGAAGAAGCTTTCCAGCGAGACCTCACTGGGTTTTGGAGAGGGGACTCTCACGGTCATCATTTGCTTTTAGTGCATTACAGTCAGTCTTCAAAGTGTCATGATTAGGAAATCACTTTTCCGCTCTGTGCTCGAATCAGTCGGAGGGGCTGGCCAGCTGTCAGAATAGAGGCTGCACATCATTAAATTCACCCCCTTTAACCAGCCTAGAAATGATGTTTGGGCTCATCCTTCAGTTTGTTTGTTTTTTTTGGGGTGGGTGGGTGGGGGTCTTTAAGAGCAGGTAAAATTGAACTTGTAAACTCTACTTAGGGGTCATTCACAATTATCAACAATTTCCAAAGTGTACAAAGAGCACTCATTTTCAGACACCCCTCCCCCCCCTCCACAAAAGTGTACAAAGAAAATTGTCTTTTTTCATGACATTTAATTTCACCTGGTTCTTTGGTATTTTAATGTAATAGGAACTATTAAAAACATCCTGGTGTTGAAAAATTCTGTAAATCTCAGTATCAAACTCTTTCCTATCCATTAAAACATTGTGTTGTTGCACTAATAAAAATCAATCCAAGTCATTGCTGGTATTTATATTGTTGTCAATGACTTGTCGAGCTATAAATCTGTCAAGCATGTCTCAAACATCATCTCTTATGAATGATATCAGGTCATTTTTTTAGTCATAAGGGACATTCCTGTCACAGGGTAGATGCTGCAATCACTTCTTGACAAAGTGACTTTCATATATTGTTTATTAATGAGGGTAAAAACTATCATTGACATTAAAAATGTCTTTTTTTCCTGAGAGATCTGCTGAGCAGTCTGCAGAAATTGCAACAAAGATAACAATACAGTTCTATAAAGGGTAGCCAAAAAGGACTGGATTGATCATAATGTAGATACAATAATGCAGAGTCATAAATATGTTAGCAAAACAAGTCATTTCTTCATTTTATATATAAGCACTTCATAAATCCTGTGCACTACAGTCTGTTTACTGATATACGCAAAGATAAAACATAAAAAAAAAGGGAAATCACTGTTTGGCACAAATCCTGAAACCTGAAAACTTTAAACGGTCCTCGCTTCTGCCAATCACCAGATTACGCACAAATCTACGGGCCAGCATGGATACAGATGAAAACAGGCCAGGAACATTAATGGAATTAATGCACATACCTTCTTAAAAAACTGTGGTTTACTGTGTACAGTTTCCTTTTTTGATTCAGCTTTTTGGAACAATGCTTCCACTTCCTTCTTGAATTTATCTCCAGTGGCTTTGGCTGCTTTCCACACCTGCTGCACTGCACTCGCAGCTTGTTCCTGCCTAATATCGTCAGTAGAGTCTTTCTGTGAATCGATGATGGCTTGTTTTAGAGAATTCAACGAGGCCTTTGAACTGATCGGCCGGACCAGAGGCCGTATCGCTGCAGACCACGCAATGGTGCAGTGGTGTACAAGTGAACGAGAGTGGATGTCTCGGGTATTGGCGGTCAGGCGGCAGTGCTCAAATTACATCGTTCTGACGGACATTTTGTAACTATTTGAAAAGTGTATGCTGGGTGTTAACCCCCTCTCCCCCGGCGTACAGTTTGTATGCTTTAGAAAATGTTGATAATTGTGAATTATGCTTTTCATTCTATTATTTATTATATTATACCTTTGCATGGTTTTAGTGGAACCAGAGATAGGTCATTGAAGGAAGCCTCTTTACCTCTATTATTGAAGCATTTCTGGAGGGGGTCTCAGACTGGATTTGAACCCAAGACCTTCTTACTGTGAAGCAAACAATGACACTAGCACACTACCTCGACTTAAAACCAAACAATAAAATCTTTAAACCCATTCAAAAACTGACTGGTAGCCAATGTAAGGAAGCCAGTATGGGGGAAATGCTGGTCTCATTTGCGTGTGCCTGTTAAGAGCCAAGACCACAGCAATGACAGATTGATACCTAAAGGAAGAAAGTTGGAATAGTCAATTCAAGATGAAATAAAAGCACATGTAACCCTCTCGAGGTCAAATGTATTTGTTAAGCTAGTTTAAAAACAGCATTTATCTGGATGATGATGGAGTTTCCCAGAATCTGGGACTCGAGGCAGTTGAACAGTGACCTGATCAGCTTATCTGTAGGGAGACATAAGAAGAAAGTACTGGAGACTAGCAGTGGTTAAACTTTCAAAATAAGAGTGAGGGGATTGTCCAGTAGTAACTGATTCTTTGGGGGCCATCGGTATATGTGGTTGATTTGTGGGGAAGCACTGGTGAGATCTTAGCCGATGATCTTAGTAGATCTGAATGACACGGACATCATCTGACACAAACTCAGGAACCGTGAGGGACACCGAATGGACGGCTTCCTTATTTGTGGCTGTTTGGGTTTCCATGTCCCACAGAAAGTCTAAATGTAGTGTTTTTGTTGGAGTGGGATGACCGCTGATGTAATCATCAGCCGTTTCTGGGCTGACCTCATGTTTTTGAGAAGCTTTCTTTTGTTCCCCTCTCTCCATGAGCCTCTGTGGTTTTGTGCTCTTTGTCATTTTATCATTCACTGTGAGCGTCACGGAAATTACGAGCCCTGTTTGCCCCGAAGTCCAGGAACTTAAACCTGCAGCACAGAGACCTCAGCTTCACGTCCCCTCGAGCTCCTGCTGCAGAAATGTACCTCTGCCAGGTGAGACCGCAGAGAGGATTCTTGTGTGAAGATAATATCGAGGATCCAGGCTGTTAAATCTTTTTCTTTTCTTTTTTCCCCTTTTAATCACTTAAAAAGCTCAATTATTGCTTTTAATTTTCTGCTGTCAGTCAGCTCATTAGAGGCGTCGCCTCTCATTTATTCTGGCTTTCTCACATTCAGGAGGAGCCGCCTGCTCGTTACCGCCTGCTTTCTCTAACAGATCTCCTCAGTCAGGGGATCGTCCAAACAAGGAGTCGACTGTGTTGCCTTCACGCTCCCGCGCTGCTTCGTGATTCCCAACTGTCTCACCCCCGCTTGTTTGTAAGTGCCCTGCTCTCGTTCGTGCCAAAAGCTCGCTTTGACATACCGCAGGGGTGGAGGAGGAGGAGGGCGTCACGGGTGTTGATTTTTGCAGAGCTTCTGCCAAAGATGCCCTGCAGGGAACTTTCTTTTATTCTGCTACTTGACTTTGGAGAATTTGAGTTATTTGATAGCTGGAAAGAACAACACGCACACGCACACACGCACACACGCACACAAACCCTGTGAGGCGTGCTGCTGAGATGTAGTTATCGAGATGCACCTGTGTATACAGGTTGATTTTTCTTGGTAGCACTCCACTTCTGTTTTGGCGTCAACAACCTCCTTCAGTAATCGGCGTCCACATTAGCTGTGAGCGAAATCAGTAGCCGGAGCCGCTGTTGCAGCTGTGCCGCACATATGATTGAATTGAGTCAAGTTGTGTGATGATTACTCTTTTTTTCTCAGAGGATAAAGTCTGATAATCTCATCAGAAGTTTTGTTTTTCTAAAGTTTCTGTGAGACACTGTGAGTAGGTTATGAATGCAGTGTAACCAAAAAGATATACAGTTTTCTGAGAACATGGAACTGCAGAGACACGGTGGCCAAAGTGTTTATTAAATTACTGTTTCCAGCTGGAGTTCTCAAAGCGTGGCCCGCGGTCCACTGCCAGCCCCGCAGTAACGGCCCACGAGCTCAAGAGACAAAGATGAAGCTTCCGCACTTCGTGACTTACTGTTTCTAAATCAGCAACGATTGAGAGTGAAGTGAAATCCTGTTTTAGCCGTGATCGCTGAATAAACCTTCATACCCTTAAACACATACAGCTGGGGTCACGATGTGCCAGCTCACTAACTGGAATTGCATTTAACTCTTGTTAAGTTCCTTTAATGTGACTTCTAAGTAACTATTAAACTAAGTGCTGCTTTTGTTTCTTTGCAGTTTGTTTGTTAGAGTCTACGCTCCGATCAGATTTAAGCTCAGTGAGTTGAAGTTAGTTTCTTATCTGTCGCTGGTATTACAGCTTGAGCTTATTTGACCCCTATTCAGGGTCCAGAATGATGATCTGACTGTTAGATAGTTTTTTTTTGCATTTTTAAGTAAAATAAAACCTTTTTGTGTCAAAAACTGCACTTTTTGTAGAGTCTGTGTGACCACAAGATGCCTCTGGTGACATAATGTCTGCAGTTATTGGTACTTAACTGATCTTATTAGAGAACTTTTTACTTTTATTTTTATTAGTTTTCTGGGGAAAAGGTTTTACAGAACATATACTCACAGTGTCAAAGTGTCACGTTCGATACTTTAAAAGGGAACATAAAAAATTCTGTGCAGCATAGTAAGAGAGAACTGTTATAACTCTATTTCCCAGGGAAGAAGCCCAGTGTTAATGGAATGATGAAAGAAAGAAGAAATAATAATTTAAGAAAGAGAAATAAATAAATAAAATGATATGTAAATAAGTAAAATACACAAATTAAGCAAACTTATTTAATACTGTTTGAGTGTATTTATTGTTGGAGAGTAGATTGTCAGTAGTCTACCCAGCTTTGCCAGCTGAAGTTGAATTGTTCAGTCTTATGGTTGAGAGAGGCTCTTATTTTTTCCATTTTATATATGTTAAATGTTATATCCATCCAGTCAGCTAGCATTGGTTTATCCTGTGATAACCACTTTCTTGTGATGCTCTTTTTATTTGCTGTTAATAAGATGGTCATTAGATATTTTTTCCTTTTTTGAGACTTTTTGAGGCATGTTGCCAAAATACATGAGCTTGCTCTCTAAAATAATGTACTGTTTGAAAATATCCTGTAGGGCATTGTTTATTTCTTTCCAGTAGTCTTTAATAATTGGACAATTCTAAAAAATATGATAGTGAGAACGGAGAAACTTAAAGTTTTCTGTTTTCTGTCAGTGACTCCTCTCGGTAGATGTGACCCCTGCAGGCTCTGTGCTGCTGTCCTCTGCTGGATAATTCAGGTACTGGTAGTGCAGGGGCACGAACTGATACGGTCTTCAGCTGGAAGAGAAGAAACCAGAGAATTGACCTGATATTCCTCAAACTCTCAAGTTTGTTTTTCAGAATAAATCTTATGGGTTCTCACAGAGGGGTGGCAATTACATGTTACCTCATATTAAAAGCTATAACCCACAACTCTGTTGTGAAACAGATGCATTTGTCTGTATCTCAGGCTTGGTTTTCTTTTACAGCGTTGACTTGTAGCTGATTAAATCTCCATATGTGGGGCTGACTCGCCCTGCAGAGTTTATTCCTGTCACCAGCAGATTTATTCCAGCGTTCATATCTTTACATCTGTTGCACAGACCGCCAACATAAATGGCTGCATACTTGTAGAGATTCATTTACCTCATTTAGTCTCCTTCTTCTCATTTAATCTTCCATTTTCAGTCTTTTATGTAATAAATATAATGATCCTATTGGACCAGCAGCGTCATGGTCTCTTTGTGTAATTGCAGCATCATATTTCTGTCTGTCTGCGCTTGATTTCTCACAGTTAGCACGTATGGATGCGTGTCCAGCTCTTGCCCACCTGCTCTTGTGTCAACCCCAGCTGTCGGGGGTGGCAAAGACGCGCCAAAATGCTCAATAATCAGGCCGCTGCTTTATTTTTTTTTCTTTAAAATTTCTTTAAAATTTGAAGCAAGGTGGACATTCTTTTAGGACCTCCTGTTCAGCAGTGTTTGCAGACGCATGAAATTTATTAGGAAGAGTCATGAAACAGAGCAGCAGGTAGTTGGGGCTTGTTGTTGCAGATGCCTGTCAGGTTTTCATTTCCTTTCCGTTATGTTTAAGTAGCCGGAGTTCTCCAGAATAAAAGAGGATGTGCAGTTTGAAGTATAAAGTTTTCTTCTTTCCTCTCCCAGTAATCATCACACTGCCTCTCATGCTTGTCTTTTGAGCTTTGGGAGGGAAATGCTGTTTGTATGATGTTGCAACAGGATTTTTTTTTTCTGCAGAATACTTTTGGTAAAACCTGGATTTGCAGGTTCTGAGTAGTTCTTCAACTGCTGCTGCTGGTTTCTGGAAAAACTTTATGTCACTGGAGCTTTAGCATTCAGCTGCAGCTCATTGCCTGTGACTGCAGTTTGCTGCAGCTGCACGCAAATATATATATATAGTGTGTGTGTGTGTGTGTGTGTGTGTGTGTGCCAGTGTAAATGTAAGCAGCAGCTGCCTTCATAATAAAATACCCTGCATGAACTTGGTGCAGCTGAATGCAGCGGTGTGTTTATGTGCCCCGATCATGGCCCTGTGCAGGTCACAGCAGCTGACAGCTGATGGTGATGAAAAGTGTCGGGAACAGAGGGAGTGTTAGCACGTATGCTTGAGAGCCTGCAGGGCGATTATGGTGATGCATTACAAGCACAAAGAAAATATCTGGGATTGTGTTGCCTGAAGGAACAAAACCCATATATATATATATATATATATAGTAACAGTCAAAGGTTTGGACACACTCACCCATGAGTGTGTCCAAACTTTGGCTTTTAGTGTCATAAATGCAAATAAACAAATAAAAACTTCATAAATTGTCAGTTTATGATGTTTGTGATTCATGTGTCTGTCAGTAAGACACCAGTTTTAATTCTCTGCTGTTGAAAGTGAGCAGAAACCTCATCAAAGAAGCAAGTTTATCAGAAAAGAGACAAAAAAAAAACACAGACAGGAAGCAGTCTGTGACTGTTTTTGGTAATTACTCCAAAACTGAAACATATGAGTGTTTTTGTCTGCTTGGTTTTCCTTTTTTTTTTTCATTTTCGTGTTTTGGTCATATTTTGCCTGTGCTCTCTTAAATCCTGAGTAATGGAGAACCCATCCAAGTTGCCCGTTATCAAGAAAAAAACAAACTTATAGGTCTTTTGTGCAGGCATGTTTGTACAGACAATAACTACATCTTAAAATTAAGTGAGCTCTAGTCGTTGCACATGAAATGGCGTGATTTCTGACAAGTCTGTGGGGACTAAATGGTATTATATGCTACAGGAAAAGCTGAACCAGAAAATACGAGTGGTTTGTATACAGCACTTTTCTACTGTACTTGAGCACTCAAAGCACTTTATACAACATGTCTCATTCACACTGAGCACTTCAGTATCTTGCCCAAGGACACTTTGGCATGCAGACTTTAGCAGCCAGGGATCAAACCGCCAACCTTCTGATTAGTAGGTGACCTACTCCACCTCCCTAATTTCCTTCAGGATCAAAAAATTATCTATCTGTCTATCTGAGCTTCAGCTACATCACACCAAAGTGGCACGCAAAAGTGTTATTTTAAAAGGTGGCCCCCAGTTTATACGACGTGTCGCAATATCAGGGTGCGTTGCCTCCTCTCACCTGTAGGGGTGCTCATTGTAGAAACGATCATAGAGCTCATCTTGGAGCAAACGACTGATATTATTGTTCAGATTGGAGGACATGTTGCCATTATCTGCTCTCTTTTAACTCGCTTTTTGGTTTCCACCAGCTCCAGAGTAAATGTCTGGTACTTCAGCTGGAGTCTCTAAGGAAGAAATTTGAAACTTGGGACTTCCAAAGCGTGTAGCCCTTTTTCACCAGGATTTTGGCTATTAGTCAAAGACTGGCCTGCACCTGAGACTGCTCTCAATCATCGTGGTGCGGTTCACAGTGGCCCTCATTTTCTTACAAGGCTTTATTTAATCTTATTTGTCTTTGCCAACTCATGTTTCTAATGTCACACTATCTCATATGTTTCTTTAGCCTGATGCCTGGTTAGCAATGTATTCTAATAGTGGTTGGCAAACTGCTCCTCGTTGGACTGCTGCCACCTTATTGCAGTTGTAGCGCATTACATCCGACCAGGCACTGGTTAAAATATAAGATGCAAAAAAATTTTTTACACAAAAAAATACTTTTACTTAGTGTATGCATGTATAAATCATTCCATTTTGGGAATTAAACCCTAAACAGAAAACGTATCTTTCTTGCATGTAAATACACAGGAGTCACTTTAGAGTATAATTTCATATATGAAACAACAGTTCCGTGAATTACGCATTAAGTAAACTTATAACATTATGGTGACTTAACTGTTTCTGAACTGTAAGCATCAGGAATTATGATCAGGTGGAATATTATGTCCATTATGAAGATATTAGCGAGTACACTAAGATATTGTTTTAAACAGTTCATAGTAGAAATAAATGCATTTTTAAACAAATATATTCCACTTCTTTGGATATATAATGAATGAGAACAGCGCAAAGAGGGCAAATTATAAAAAATATGCATTTATGCTGCTTGTAGATTTTAATAAGGGGAACTTAAATTAAGTTTAAGAGTGTGTAAAAAAATATAAATATGCATAACTGTAAAGACATGTTTTTATAAATCAAGTAAAGTATGTGGAAGAATCAATGCAGATGCATAAATATAACCTCATAAGCTGTTCTGGTGAAACGGCACAATGTACAGTACTGTGCAGAAAACAAGTTTCTGCTCAAAAATCCATTTTTTTCCCTTCAGTTTTCTTGATGGGCGCTCCCCGTTGGTCTGACTCTGAGGTATTTATAACGATCAACCCTTCTGGTTTTGCTGGACATGAAGGGTATGAACATGGACTGTAGCCTGGAGACTTTCGGGTGAGGCCGATTTTAAAACAAGCTCATGTCTGATGAGAAATCTCTGAAATGTATCAAAAGCACACTGTAGATTTGTGAAAGAGGCGCGTTAGCAGGTTATTTAACAGCATGATTTTTTACAAAGCATTGGTTCAATCACGGCTCATTAATGTGGTGCTTCCTACTGTAAATCCATTACTTTGGGTTTTTGGATAAAATCAGACACCTTGTGACACCACTTTGGCTTAAATTTCATTGGTCTAATGATCAATTATCCCTCTGATTATTTTCACAATTAATAACATGTAATTACAGCCCCATTAGTTTGGCAGTGCAGACAGGAGCTCCTTCAGTGAGGCAGATTAGTAGATTATAATCTGTTCTGTTGCTACTCTGCTCTGAAAAACAGGAAGATAAAGAACTTAATGATGCATTAAAGTAAAGTTTCACCAGATTAAACTCTAATTGCTCTAATGTTCCCATCACTCTAATGTGCAGCTCAGCAGCAGTTGGGTTCTGTGAATGCACAAATGGTGGGGATGAGGCAGCGTGTCATGCACTGTGGGTGTGGGAGGTCCAACAGCTGGAATGTGTAACAGCTGGCTGTCCAAGTTTGGCAGATGCTGGATGATGAGGGCACTCCGGGCTGTGCGGAGGAGGAAAAGGAGGAGGAGGAAGAGTGTTGGTGGGGAGGATCCCTTCTTCCCTGATCCCCTGTCTGTGAGAACCTGGAAGGAGTGCTTTTTCCGAGGATTTTCTCCAATGAGGCAATGGAGTTGGTCCCTCGGGAAGGCAGCTGCTGTCTCTCATTCATCCCTCACGCTGCTGCTCAGCCTCTCTCCAGCTGCGTTCATGCCATTTATCCGATTATGTTCCTCCCGAGACTCCAGAAAGTTGACTTGGTGGTTGAATCTTTGGTTATTGTGGTTATCGGGAAAACAGAGCAATAAATCAGAAAGCTAAAGGCAGCGAAGCCACCAGCGCCGTGTGACTGAACCACCCTCGTTTGCCCTTTTCTCCCTGAGAGATGAGGTCATTTCTCTCCCACTGTCGGTCAACGTGCCCTTTATATTCTCATCATCTTAGTCTGTCAGCTGCTCTGCTCAGTTTTCCCACCTTTTTCCTCATTAACATGAAGCCATGTGAAGTAGAAGTGCCTTTAAAATGCTGCATGAAGGCATCCTGGAGTAAAATGCTCCCATTATCACACTTTTGATTCTGTGTTGATCTTGTTGGTATTGCTGCAGAGTTTAGTGTAGGGGTTCCCAACCTTGGGCTCGGGACACAGGATAAATATGTGGACTGCTGAGATAATATTTTTCCTTAATTTTCCTTAATTTTTTAATTTTCATTTCATTTATTTTTGTAAAAATGTATTTTAGCATTATTAATGGGACCTTAAAGTTTAATGCTGAAACTGTTAATGCTGCCGTCTTGCCTTAAACTATTTTAGATTTGAAAAACCAAAGAAGACAAAACGTTGTTGACTGATGTGTTTGTGATGTTTTCAGATTTCAAATGTTCTGTGTTAACATTTTTCAGCACATTTAAAAGCTGGATTTAAGCAGCAGTTAAAGCCCTAAGTATCGGCAGATATGCTTTAAAGCAATAAGAAAGAAGGAGAATTATGAGTATATGAAAGATATTCCCAAAACACAGTTTTGCCCACTTCTTATTTCTGTAATCAGTGGCTCACTCAATATTTTCTATATCGTAATTTAAATTTCAGCCCCTGGACTCCTCTGCTGCTGTAACAGCTGCTGTATGTGGTTTACGGTTATTATCTTGCTGAAATATGCAAGGCCTTCCCTGAAAAAGACTTCATCTGAACAGGAGCGTGTGTTGCTCTGAAACCTGGATACACCTGGATAGTATTGATGGAGCCTTTCCAGATGTGCAAGCTGCCAGTTCCATAGGCACTGATGCACCCCCTGCACCATCAGAGATGCAGGCTTTTGAACTGAGCGCTAATAACAAGCTGAATGGTCCCTCTTCTCTTTGGTCTGGAGGACATGGCATTCCATGTTTATTCCAAAAAGAATTTAAAATATGGATTCATCTGACCACAGAACAGTTTGCCTCAGTCCACTTTAGATGAGCTTTGGCCCAGAGAAGATGGCAGTGTTTCTGGATCATGTTCACACATGGCTTCTTCTTTGTGTGACAGATAATTGACCTGCATTTGTGGATGGATGGCACCGTGAACTGTGATCATAGCGTTCCCGATCCCTATGACCGAATCATGCCTGTGTTTAATGCAGTGCTGCCCTCTGGCATGAGCCTGTTCAGCCTTGTCTCTTGCACACAGAGATTTCTCCAGATTCTTTTAATGATATGATGGAGTGTAGATGATGAGATATTCAAAGTATTTATGATTTTACGTTGAGGAACATTATTTTGAAGTTGTTCCACAATTTGTAGATGCAGTTTTTGCAGACTGGCAAATCCTTGCCTTCTGTTTTCATTTACATTTTACACAGCTCCCCATGTCTTTTGGAGTCAGGGTTGTATTTATTAGTGAAGGATTGAAATTGGTTGAATGATTATAAGTGGAAGAAAATAAGTGTATTTTTTTAATCTTCTTGGCGGCTGGTCGACAGCTTTGGAGCCATTTCTTTGCTCTAAAGTTACAGTTCAGTTTTCTGGACCTGCAATCAGTTGCCCTCTTGTGTCTTTGTGGTTAAAAAAATTTGAAGCCAAAGCCTGCAAACCAGTTAGTGCGGTTTTTCATGAAGAGTCAAACCAGCAGGGAACAGCCTGGCCCTTTCAAAAGTTAAAAAGTATTGTTTGTAGCATCTCTAAAGTTCATTAAATTAACCTGTCACTTCCTGTTTGATTAAGCTGTACTACACTATAGGTTACTATATGGAAATAATTGCCTATAAAATAAATAAAAATAAAAAATAAAAACATATTAATTTTTTGGATAATTACTAAGCTTTAGAGTAGCGCAAGCTTAGGGTTATTATTTATTTTAGGAGCATTTAATCAGTCCTGCTCACCAAGAAGGTGAGAGTTCATGTTAAATTTCTGAAAAAAAAGTTTTTAAAAAAAATAGATAAAGAGTTCAACTTCTTGAGCACACTCCATTTTTCTTAAACATGTGAATTAAACCTTTCTTCTTATCATCTATAGTTTATTTTTGAAATCTCCACATTTCTGCAGAGCATGCTTCTCTCTAGGCCGGGTGTGTCTGTGTGGTAAACAGAATGGCTGTATGCTTTCTAAGGAGACTCTCAGGAGTCACGCAGGGGAGGAGTTTTGGTGTATTTGGGTAACTCTGAGTAAGTGCTTTTTTTTCCCTTTTTTTTTTTTTTTTGAGGGAGTTTGCACTGGGAGCTCTGTGGGGAGGGTCCCAGAGCAGTTTTTATGCCTCTGCTTTCATTCACTGGATGCTCAGTGGCCCTTAAACAGCCTGGATTTAACTGCTAACTGCCTGGCTAACAGGTGGTGCTTTGAGGAAACAGTGAGAGCACTGTTGCTGCAGCCAGCATCATGTGGATGAGGCTCCAGACTCCGATTCTTCTCCTCATCCTCTGTGTCGGGAGCTTGGAGGCCTGGTTCTGGAGGCGCACACCTGAAAAAACAACAACAGAAGCGGTAAAGTTAGATGCTACCACTACACCTGTTTACACAATAAGGGATGATGGTTCTACGACGACGGTCAGTGGTACCACAGAAGAGGAGGATGGGGCTACAGCCACAGCTAGTAGTGCAAAGATTGAACTGGAAAATGCCACCATGACAACCAGTGGTGCAAAGACAGAGGAGAAAGGTGCCACCATGGCAGCTAGTAGTGTGACAGAGGAGGAAGGTTCTTCCACAACACCCAGCGGTGCAGAGGAGAAGGAGGTAGGTGCTACGCCGACATTCACTGGTGCAAAAGAGGAGGAAGAAGGTGCCACTGTGACAATCAGTGTTGCAGAGACGGAGGTTCAAGGTCCCACTGTGATACCCAGTGGTGTCTATAAGGAGGAGGAAGGGACTGCGACCACTAACGGTGTAAAGGTGGAGGAGGATGGTGCCACCACAGCAACTACTAGTACAAAAGAGGGAGAAGGTTCTACCATGACACCGACTGATAGAACAGCAGAGGAGGAAAGTTCCTCCATGACACCCACGGGTGCAAAGGAGGAGGAAGAAGGGGGTGACGACTTGTCCGGGATCGGGGAAGAAATCTTCAATGTGGCCACAGGAATCCGTAAGTTTATCAAGGCTTGGGACGCGACCACAACCACCTGGACTGCAAGCGGCGGCCTGACGGAGAAGACGGAGACGCCTCATGTGACGATGAAGCCAGGCAGGTTCTCAGGGGAGAGGGTGGAGGAGGGATCTGGGGGTGGGGAAGGGGGTGGATCTGGGTCAGATGTGAGGATTACAGGTGGCGTTTCTAAAATAAATGAGGTTCGCACCAGTGACCTGCCCTGTCTCCCCGTGCCCTCTGATTGGCCCGTTTGTAGACAGCTAAACTTTTTCTCCCTGCCCAACTTTTTCAACCACACTTCCGCGGAGGAGGTGGGGGCAATCCTACAGGAGTGGGCGTGGCTCACAAGGGCAGGATGCCACCGCAGCGCAGAGCTGTTCCTCTGCCTCCTCCTGACTCCCAGGTGCCCATCCCCCGTCACTCACCTGCCCTGCCGCAGCTTCTGCCACGCACTGCGAGACAGCTGCTGGGCGTCCCTGGAAAACGGGCGTCTCCCGGTGGAGTGTGACCTTCTCCCTGAGAGAGCGCATGAGCCTGGGCGTCCTGTGTGCGTGTCAGTTAGTAAATGGAAAGGTAACCCTGGCGGGTTAGAATGTATCCAGTGTGGCGATACATTTTGAATCCGAACTGTCTGTGTGTGTTTGTTTTGATAACCAGACACGTTATTGTTGCTTTGATCATCTTTGGCCGTCACGTGATTCACTTTAAGCATGATTTTGCATGTTTTTACAATTTAACTTTATCATATGGAGCCCCCTGTGGCTCATATGACTACAGGCACTTTACATTACAGCTGCAAACACATTTGACCCGTACCATGATACCAATATTTGAATTATTTCAATGCAAGGCAGCAAATTCATAATTTTTAGAAACCATAATCATCGCATCTATGATCATCAAACAGTTGCAGTTTAAATAGATAAAGTTTTCTTTTTAGATAATTCTAAAGAAAACATCAAAATGGACGCATGAGAACCATCTTCGTCTCTTTTTTTTCCAGCATCTCCTTCTGAGGTCACAAAGGGCTTCAATCAGCATTCTTGCATTAAAAATTTAAGTGCAGATCAATTTGATTAGCAATATATCAAAAACAAACATCGACGTCATGTTCACTGTAGTAAGTACCCAAATCTATGGAGGGCCCAAACTGCCAAAGTAAAATAACTAAACAAACATAATCAATATGTGTTTAAAATAAATGTAAGCATTATTTGATTTATAAAATGTAAGATAATTTATTTTTTCTACTTTTATTTTTGTTGTTTTGTACTATGTAGTTTTGCATTAATTGCCTATTATTCATTTAATTTTCTTAAGATTAATGCATTTATTAATTTTTTTATATTGTGGTGCTTTTGCTCAGGCTCATAACACAAAAGGCACCTTTCAGTCAGGCGATTGTTAGAAAACCCAGGTGCTAATGTCTCCAAAAATAAAACTGTTAGGGATATTTAAAAAAAAAACAAAAACCTTAATTAAACATGTATATCAGAATAAGTATTAATAAAAAGACTAGAAATTTAACTGTGAAATTACCAGAAAAAAGGTAAGACAATTAGCAAACAAATGTCAGGTTATATCATATTTTATATATAAACACCTGCATTTGTACATTATGTTTGATGCAGTTTATCATTATTTTTATTTATGCAACCATTTCAGTCCTCCATATATTTACAATCTCTGCAAAAAATTCCCAAACCTGGACTATAGAAGATGGTTTTCCTTAACGTAAAGTACAAACATTTTGTAATTCTTGGGTCAAAACATGCAAAAGCACTTGTGCTGCAGCTGCTGTTCCTGCTGTGGTGTCTCTTTCCCTCGATGCATGACGAAACGCGCGAGTTCACGCCGTTGTCGCCGGGCTGCTTGTCATGGTTCATGTGACTGTCTCGTCATCTACAAACAAAGCGCTCTTATGCGAAGAGTCAGTAATGGTCAGCAACAGCAAGCATGCCTGACACTTTGAGGATAGTTGCACCTTCTTTATGAACTCCATCTCATCACATACTTTAAACAAGGAATGGTAAATAGATCAGTTTAGAAATCTTTGCAGTGATTATAAACCCAAACAAATATTTCAGAGGCTTGTGTTGAGCTTTCTAATAGCTTGATAAATTTAATAAAACTGTCTTTATCCTGTGTTATCCTTTGGAAACACCAGCATAGGTACGTTACACCCTACAATGGGCTGCTGTATCTACACTGCAGTATGTGGTAGAGAAGCCAGATTGGCTTTTTAAGTGGATACTGTGTTGTTGCACAGGCAGTATGGGTTATATCTCTGTGGTTGTTAATCAGACTTTTTTTAATTGGCTGTAAATATCCAAATACCTGCACAAATTAACAAGTAGGTAAGTAAAAGATTTAGGGGTTTGTAACCTGATTATTTTTTAGTCGTTTTTAAGGACATGAGGCTACATTTTATCATAAATACTCAGTTTAAGTTCTCAGTAGGGAAGTTGTCTTTAGATGTAGGCTCTTTTTTTTTTTTTACAGCGGGCAATAATCCTTCTGTTGCTCCCATCACATCCCACTCCTGCATGCCAGCCAGGCTTTTCTGTCCCGGGTTTTCTCCCTGTCATTATTTCTGATCAGCTGGTGTGTTGTGTAGATTTCGAGATGGATGGTTTTAGCGTTCCAGAGCGGGAGGAAAGAATCAGGCCATCTGTGGTGGAGGTAGCGATGGAAGTGGGGGAAGCTTGTGGAAGGCATTTCTGATAACCGCTGTGGGTGGGAAAACAGTCTGCTCCAAAGAAGACTGAGTGTGACGATTGTGCGCTCAGTTTGTGAGAAAGAGCAGCGGTGTTGGGTTCGGTAACAAGAGAGCATTGTGGTGGGACGAGACGGGGAGGCTCGACGTCTCTGCCGAGGGTCAGAAGGCACGGCCAGTCGCCCACCCTCTCAAGCCACTCGCACTTGATGGGTGGTAATTGAGTGTTTGGCCGACCATTAGAAGATGAGCAGTGGCACTGAGTGGGGTTCAAGTGTGAGAAAGACTTTTATGTCAGTGGGGAATTACTTGCTCTTTAACTTGAAAGCAATTTTAGCTGCTTTTTGGACCATTTATGGGTCATTTACAAATCTGACACCAAGTTCACCTTTTTTTTCAGCTGGTGCTGAGGTTAAAAGGTCTACACCCACCCTAGAGGGCCTCTGGGCCCTCCTGCTGCATGGTTAGTACTCAATCAGTCCCTTGGTATTTAAACAGCTCAGCCTCTAACTGAAAAACAAAAAAAGTTTCAACATTTTTCTGCTCCATAAAAATTAAAAACTAGTCCAACCAGCAGCTGAAACTTTACATCATTAACATTACTAAAGGGAGTCAATTCCAGGTCCATCATCTTAAAGCTGCGTACACGCTGGAAGTGATTTGAAGTGACGTGGCGACCAGAGACTGCAGAAAGATAATGACATTCCACGACTTCAGATGACTTCTGGCGCCTGAAGGTTAATAAAAGTGGAGGCAATGGCAAATGGGCTGGACTTAAGTTTTTCTCAACTTCCAGGCAAGCAACTAAAGAGTACCATTGATTGACACCTGACTTTCTAGTAAATACTGTACATTTGTGGCAACCAGAGCCTGAAATGCATCCATCAGCCTCAAAGCAAGCACGATGAGCTGATGGCTCCCTGCGTGGATGGAGCTCAAGACTTCTGGTGAGCTGGGTGTAGCAGCACGTCAACCGCCGCTACACCTGCTTCAGGCTGGAGCGACCCTCTAGTTCAGTGGATTGCCACCGGGGGAGCAGGGATTGCAATCCAAGATGGTTGTATGGGAGACTAAAGGTGCCATTTGCCTGTTGCCCATTCCAGGCAACATTGCCTAGGTGACCATCTAATGTATTTACTACCCCCTCGTATTATCCCAATCGGCGGTGTCCTAGTTGCTTTGAATTGCAAGTAGTTATTTCATCTGAAGTCACTGAATATCATTGAGGTCCTCTGGCATCTGTTGCTCGTAGTTGCTTCCTGCATGGATGCTCTGTAACAGAAGCCCGGCCATCGTGTTGGAGAAGGAAAGTCGAGACAGTTTGGAGTCAACTAGCAGCAACTCAGCCCTTTACACCTCGTCGCCGACATGACGTGTTTCAAATGTGTCAGAGTTTGCGGGCGTCCTGCAACAGCATGAGTGAAATAACCACGTGTTGGCAGTGCAGTGCAATTTCTCAGCTTTCAGAAATCCTTTGGGTTTACAGTAAAGTGCGCTCGTGCAAACATATCAGTGAAGACAGCTCATTGTAAAAGAGTTAACTGTCAAAATACTACATATTAGTGGTGTCTAATGAATCATTTAATTTTCAGTTACAACAAGATAATCTAGATAAAATGGTTAATGAGCTGCATTCTCTCCTTTTACCTTCCAACACTTCCTTTTTCTCTTCTTTTTGCTGCAGACTGTGGCAGATTTACTGCAAAAGACACTTTTTAATTGAAGGATTCTTCAGATTCAAATAATCTTGATTTCAATATAATTCCATAATAATTAATTCTGATTCCTGTCATAATCTACGTCATGCCTATAACACACATATTGAGACAGCAGCGGTTAACGTCTGACCCTGCAGCAGCAGCAGTAGTAGTAGTAGTAGTAACACCCACTTAAAATGTAAAAATGTGGGCTTGAAATATGGTCCTTTTAGGAATATGGATGATAAATCATACATTTCAACATCTGCTGCAAGCTAAAATATGAACCAGTGGTACCTGTCACCATTCATATTTCTCACATTCTTCACATAGACACACATTTACTTTGGATGGCGGCCAAGAAATCCGACCTTTTCAGCTCCTCTGCCTCTTCCAGAGGCAACAAAAGGAAAAAATCCAGCTGATGTCATCCGAGCCGCACCGATCCCCGTCACTCAACTTTAATTGGCTTTAGGCTCTCTGCTCATTCAGGCATGGATTACAGTCTGTCAGGGGATCAGAGGCCGGCTGAAGGTGTCACAGCCTCCGTTTGAAGTGTTAACTGATGCCAGGGCGGCAGAGCCACAGCCGGGGCTCGGCTTGATTAACGGGGCGGGTCTCATGTTGGCTCTGTGGATGAAGTGTTTGGTGTCGGCTTGTTTTACGGTAAAGATTCCCTGAATTAGCTCCTTATCTACATCCTCACTTTCCCAAAATTAAGGCCTGTGGCTTTCTGCTGCAGATGCATCAAGCTCTGCTTCAGGAATGCTTGGATAATGGCATAATGTTCCTCATGCAAAACACTAAAATTACTGGAATTGCTCAAACACAATAGATGCTTTGGTGTAATTATGGAAGGCCAAAAGTGGCTTTCACCAGTAAGGGCATTTCAGGCCAAGCAGAAAAGAATGAGGGTGAAGTTAAATGTAGCTTCTCAGTCTGTGGAACAGTTCAGCTTACATTTTTCTCTATTTCAGGCCATTTTGAACACCAAACCATCACTCACTTGCACTGATTTGCCCATCTTACTTTGTAATTTAACTACACGGCATGGTCACTTCTCTTGCAATAAAATATAGGCTTGTGCAGATTTTGCAGTTAAGTATAAAAAGTCTCCTTGTGTTTCCTCTCCAGGGACAGGGAAGCCCTCCACGCTCCCGACCCTCTGGAGGAGTTCATTAGTTCCACTGTGACAGTTCAGCATGTTTTATCTGGCATGTTGAGTCGGCTCGGGCTGAGCCTGTCCGCTTTGTCCCATTAAGAGTCCCTCAAGGTCCACGTTCCCATGGTCATCCGACGCGCATTTCCTCCCTCCCTCTGTCCGTCCATCTGTCAGTCTGTGCCTCTCGTCGCTGCCAGTGTCTTTTTCTTCACACGGTCAAACAGGCAGGCGTCGGATTTCTCTGGAGTTACATGTTGGAAAAAACAGACACAGCACCCCCAGTAGTCCCCCGTAACCAACAACGTGAGGTCACTGAGGCTGTGAAACACTTATGTGGGTTGTTCTGGCACACAATGGGGACAGTTTGTGTGGAGAAAGGAAGTCAGAAATTAACTTTTTATGGTCGGTTTCAACAAAACAGTGCATTTCATTATTCAAAGGTGTCCCATGCAGAGATCTGAGGTGATGTTTTAAGAGCATAGAAAATTATTTTAACAGCGTCTTAATGTGAGCAGTTTGCTCCTTCATGAAAATAATTTACTGCCAAAGTTGCAACAGCTTTGCTTGTTGCACACGCCAGATTTCTGTGGTTTTAGCTTTGTTTGTTTCAATCCTTATGACTCATTCAGAGTAGGCGGGGCTTCACAGCCTTAAATCCACCAATCAGAATGTAGCAATATTTGAGTCAAACTTTGTTTTCTTCCTTTGCCAGTCCAAAGGAAACTGCACAGTTTTTACATGTTTTTCATAAATTTAAAGTTGTGTTTTTTATATTATGGCATACTTTTACCAGTCTCTTTATTAGGTACACCTTGCTGGTACTGGATTGGAACTAGCTTATGAATTTCCCATTCTGCCACATCCCAACGGTGCTTTGAGGCCGTTTGAGGCAGTGAACTCACTGTTATGTTCAAGAAACCAGTTTCAGATCATCTGAACTTTGTGACATGGTGTGTTATCCTGCTGGAAGCAACCATCAGAAGATGGGTACGCTGTGGTCATAAAGGGATGGACATGGTCAGCAACAATACTGAGGTTGGCTGTGGTGTTAAGTGATGCTCAGGTGGTATTAATTGTGCCGAGAAAATATTCCCAACATTATTACACCACCAGCAGCCTGAACTGTTGATTAAAAGTAAGGATGTATCCGAACTTTCAGTGATAACTACAAAATCATTTGCACCCTACCATCTGGATGTGGCAACAGTTTTCTAATCTTGTGAAATTGTAGCCTCAGTTTCGTTCCTTCCTTCCTTCCTTAGCCAACACGAATGGCACCTGGTGTGGTCTTCTGCTGCTGTAGCTCATCTGCTTGAAGCTTTGATGTGTTGTGCGTTCAGAGTTTGCTCTTCTGCATGCTTTGGTTGTAAAGAGTGGTTATTTGAGTTCCTAACAGCTCGATGGTGTCCAGCCTATAGATGGCATTAAAGATGGACAGAATAGTGCAGTGGGTGACTGAAACAGTGTTCAAAATTTACACTTTTGTCCCTCTGAAATCATTCAGTTGAAAAATCCCACTAGTCAAAATTTCTAAATTTTCCAATTTGGCCATATTTCCATCTTAGGCGAGAGCTGCTTGACTGCAGAACTTACTGCTAATTTATATGATTTTAACTATAAGTGGATTTATTTTAAAAACTTATTCTGAGTGTCTTTGTTACAAGTAAAAAAGACAGTTCAGGTGACACATACAGAATATTATGCACTTCTCCACTGGACAGTCGGAGAGACACAGTGCTGTGCATGTTGAGGGATTACCCTTTTACCCCTTTGACAGCATGATGCAAACAGCTGAATCCATACAGTTAACATTTCATCCAGGGCTCATTTATTCTTGTGCAATTCAGTGAATGTATTCAGTGCATAAAAACGCCTTTACACCCAGCGTAGCTCTCTCATCAGATTTTTTTTTTAGCTGGCAGACAGATAACCATTTACTTTTGCACCAGCAGCCACTTTAAACCAGATAACCTGACAAGCAGGTCTTTGGACAGGTTCAGACCTAGAAGGTTACGATACAGCACTGCGCTGCCCGGCTCACGTAACTAATCTGACTACACTGTCAAGTTCATAAGGTTAGTTAGGTCTACCCTGTCCTGGTTTAGCGCATTATATGGACTATAGCTCATACCTTGCACTCAAAGCACTTTTAACACTGCAAACTGCATCCATACACACATTGTTAACTGTCTCACACACACGTATGCAGACCCACATGGATGCATTGGGAGGTAGTTGGGGTTCAGTACATCCTTCTGAGTAGTAGATAACCTGCTCTAAATCCTGAGCCACAATAAACTATAAATAAAAAAAAGGTGAGCCCAGTTTACCTGTATTTCCCTGCCTTTGTTGACAGCCATCATTAAAAATGGCCACCATCCTGAGTTTTTAAATTACTAATGGATCAATAAAGTAATCCTAAGTGAGTTCATGCAGCAGTTTTGATTCTTGTACCCACCTGAGAACATACCTGCAACTTTCAGACTAATTTATGGGCCCAACTGCTAATTTCAGGTCACACTGAATACAGTGTAAAGTTACTTTTGTAAATGATGCTCAGTATGAAGGAGGATTATACGAGGTATACTCGGGTTCTGAGTCTGATCCACCCCTTGTTCATCAAGTCTGGCTTCAAAACATCAAGATGGTGATGACAGAAACCCCTCAGCTCGAGGTTTCATGGCAGGACTGACTGGTGATGTCACGGTGGCTGCATCCGCATTTTGTGTTTCAGTCTTTTTTCGTTTCTGAAAGAAACGCCCGTCTTCAGCTGCACTGTACGGTGGACCAAGGATTTCAAAGCTGAAATGATTTTGCTTGATTTTAAGGTCCACAACCAGCGGATCTGTCGCAAAATGCACAATATTTTGTGCTGTATGAAATCTAAACATGTTTATTTATTTATGTAACAGTGCCTGAGGAGGTAAAATAATATAAAATCATGCCAGGAAAAAGTCTTAAAATAAGCGTGTTCCTTGTTCCCTGGTGCTTCCTTTGCATTCTGGCTCACAGGGGGAAAAACAACAGAAATAAATTAAGAGCCTGAGACTGAGATTGCAGCTCAGATAAAGAAATTAGGAAACTTTGCGTGATTGTTATGTAATGGTCTTGAAACCACAATGTTAATGTTGCTGGCAGACATCAGTCTCGCTCGTGGGAGGCTTGGCGGTCGCTGAGTCGAAGGGTCGGGTTAGCGGGAGAGCTGTGGCTAAACCGGACAGCTTCCAGATGTGGAATTGGGGCTCGGCTTGAAGAAAATTTTCAGTATACCACTTTTGATTAACTGTATGTTCACATTTGTGCTGTCATTTGTCATTTTCAGAAATTGCACAAATATACACAAATATGCAGTGTCGCTCACAGCTGCAGCAGCTGTGTTGCCGTGAGACGAACCAGTAGCAGGTGCCGTCACTGAGAAGTCCTCCACCCTGCCCTTCTCAAGCTCCAGTTGGATCAGATCCCAGAATCCCAAAGGAGCCGGGCTTTTTGTGGCTGCTGTGCAGGTCGAGAGTGTTTGCAGGCTGACTGCAGTTGGCCATTAGCTGGTTGTCCTGTTACTTTCCGTGACAGCGGGATAAGCAGGTAGAACGTGAACAATATCCTTAAGACATGCTGGGAAAAATAAGGCAACTTAAACAACCCCAAATAATGACCGTGCTTGAACTCATGACATTCACATCATTGGGAACTCTGGGACCTCTGTAACCCTTTAATGCACAGATTGCACTGGCAGGCCTGAAATCCTATGCTGGGCCAAAAAATGCAATTCTCCCCTGTGAGGCCGATTTATGCTGTCATCTATCTCGAGGCTGCTGCTTCTCATTTCCCTTTTGTGCTATTTCAGTCTATGGGAATTGAAATGCCTCCATTTTTTTTTAATCATTAATGCGACCCACTCTCAAAGTCTCACAGACGCTGAGCCATAAATGTCTTGCTGCAATCATGTTTGCGGTCACCCTCATTGCTGAATTTAGGCTCTGTGGTTTTACTGTGTGATCTGCAGGGTCAGTGCGGTTTAGTGTTTGTTGTTCCATACGTGCTCATCATGGGTCACTTAAGTTAGCAGCCATCTTTGCACCAGTCTCCTAACTCAGTGCATCTCACAGTGGAAAGGACTGAGTTTGTGAAATTCATGTATTCTCTCTCTCTCATCATGACCATAATTTACAAAATAAATGAAACCACAAACACAAACCTTTGCTTGTGATTTGCTGATCATTTCTGTGCTTCAAGCTGCTACAGATTTACACTGTCTCATAATGAAGTTTGTCTTCTTTTTGTTTAGAGCAGTACTTGAAGGCGGGTTTTCTTTTTCCAGTGTGTGCACTGCCTAAACCTTCATTTCCTGTCTGCCTCCCTCACACAGAAGAGAGCAGCATCTCTTTACTCCAGCTGATTGGAGAACCTCCACTAGACGAGTTCACCAGCGTCTTCGGACCAGCGGGGCAGCCCGTCTATAGGTTCACGCCTTCAGTGGTGCCGGGCCAGCCGGCTCTGGTCCATGTCCCCAACCCTTTCTACCGCCACTTCTCCCTCCTCTTCTACATCAAGCCCTCCTCTCCCGCCGCCTCCGTCCTCTTCTCCATCACAGACGGCACTCAGAAGATCATGTACGTCGGCGTCAAGCTCAGTGCGGTGAAGTCTGGCCATCAGAAGGTGCAGTTATTCTACACCGAGCCCGACTCTGAGGCGTCGTACGAGGCGGCCAGCTTTGACGTGCCGAGCATGGTGGACACCTGGAGTCGCTTCTCACTGTCCATCTTGGAGGACCAGGTGACCTTATACCAAGGCTGCGACTCTGAGCCGCAGGTGGTGAAGTTCGAGCGTTCGCCGGACCCCATGGAGCTCGACTCTGCGTCGGGGATCTTTGTGGGTCACGCAGGAGGCGCCGACAGTGACAAGTTCCTGGTAATGTTAAAGTGGACCCTAACAGAGATGTGATTTTGTAATTTACTTTCATGTTCAAAATATCCTGAGAAAAGTTCTCTGCTCCTTAATGATGGTGCACTTTTGACATTAACCCCCTGAATCTTAATCTGGCACTTCTCCCACAGTAGTTTTGTTCAGAGGAAGCAAGACTCAAATAGCTGCTCATAGTATTTTAGGTAAAAATTAAAGTAATAAAAATAAGGCATGACTTGCTTGAGACTGACGAGCTATCAGCTGCTTACTAAAGTCCAGCTGTGAAGTCTAGAGCTTTTGTTGTCATTGCCATCTTGGTGTTCTGAAATTAGATGTGACAAGAAAGATAAACTCAAGGATGATCAGCTAGTGAAACATGCCTCGATTCACCATCCTTTTTTACTCTATCTGGGACCATTTCCCTCGTTCATCCCTAGTGATGTCACTCCCTGCCCAATCAGAAGCATGCAGTCTATTGACGTCACATTTTCAGCTCAACTCAGCTCGCTTGGAATTGCGGCTGAGCAGGTACTAAAAAAGTACCTGGTACAG
>JAMQGT020004063.1:0-69503 GCA_024447675.2 Pterophyllum scalare
CAATGTGCTCCAAAAATAATTTAAAGTCCTGTATTTAAAATGACAGAATAAAGGTCTAGAAGTTCTAGCTGCAAAACAGCCTATATTTAGAGTAACCCATTCCATTCCAGGGATAAATCTGGAAGAGGCTGGGTGGAGGAGGGTTTGGGGTTTGGGACATCATTTAATGTACTTGTTATTTTATTGTAAACAGTGGGTTATGTTGCCTGTCTGACAAGTTTAAGGGGTGCTTAGTGGAACTGCTGACAGGAGCCACAAACCAGTTTTGTTTACTTCAACAGTCCTCTCCATACTGCATATACAGGTCTTCAAGAGAGCCATCCTAAAGAGCCTTTCCAAAGAGTTCAGTGTGAGTGATAGGGGATTTACTCCTTCTATGTAAAAAAATAAAAATAAAATAAAATTTTCTTAAGTTTTCGAATGATAAAGGAATACCCTGTTCTGTGACAACCCCATTGTCTCAATATGCATTTTAACCCCTAACACAGGAGTACAGGCCTTCTTTTTACCTTTCCTCTTATTGCTGCAGTGCAAAGCCACGCACCGCACCAAAAGCCTCGCCAGAACCTTGAAACTCCGAGGCAAACTTATATAGGACAGCACATTTAACTTGAGGGGGGCGAGAGAGACTAACGTTCCCCTGCACTGTTCTCAAGGGAAACTGCCTATTTATGGGGCTGCTGCTGCTGCTGCTGCTGCTGCTGCTTGAAGTGGCACTTTTCTGCCCTGTAATTTGGCTCTAGCCCACTTGATCACATCAGTATGCTTTGTTCACAATCTGTTGCGACTCTCCTACACCTACAAGATAGTTGTAAATCAAAACAGATAGGTCCTTCTCGTGCAATCAAAGATAAAGCAGCGACTGTCAGTGAGAGCAGAGCTGTTGATTATCAGAGAACAGAAGCATTAAGGCTTTCAGAGTCAGAGAAAAAATGAAGCTCCCATTGAGAACTGCTGTGATATAAATAATGTCATGAAAAAATGCCCATGGTTGTTAAAGTGCTAGATATAGTGTGACAGTCACTTCTTTGTGACACTACCACCACCGCACACACACACACACACACACACACACACACACACACACACACAGACAGACACACACACTCACTCTCCACTTCCACCCATCTGCCTGAGTTAAGGCCAGCTTTTGTATCCACTTGCAAACTGGATAGAAGTTCCTGTAATAGTCAGACCACAGCATTATACTTGATGCTGCATGGAATCTGTGAGATCACTGTGTGGGTAAATGGGGCCAGTGGAACACAGACAGTGCAGTGTGTTCCTGTGGGTTTGTCGATTAACTTGATGGAATAAGTGTGCATCTCTGTACAGGATGCGGTATTATGCCAAATGTTTTCAGCTGTTAGTGTCACTCCTAATGACTCCTAATGAAGTTAAGGCAAATTTATCTTCTGATGCCTTCAAAGAAATACTTTAGATTATGCAGCCTCTAAGTCACAATCACATGTAAGTTTGAATCAACTTCTTCAATGTTACTCACAACATGAGTTGTGCTTAACAATTTCCAAAGACCTGCGGGGACGCAACACCGAACATGACTTTTAAATGTGTTTCCTGTTTACTCGGCAAAGATTTAGTTCTTCATGAAAATCGCTCTGTGTAATTATTACAATGAGTGTCAGAGTGTCAAAATGTCAGTTTTTATTGCACTCAAAGTCAGACGTAGTCAACATCTGTGATAGTGAAGTCAAGCCCGCAAGCACTTTTGTGGCCAACAAGCTGCACCAAGCTCATACAGAAATACTGTGATACAGAAATATGGCACTCAAAGAATCCTGGATCTACTGTAGATATCTGCAGCAACCTTTTTAAAAACCTTATTTTTGGGCAAAGTTTCCAGCAATCCTGTAAATGCTTCAAAATAACTGCTTTGCAAGATGGCAGCTGAATTGTGAGAGCTGCTTCTAGAAGTGCATTGGCATCTAGAGTTTACAAGCACAGCGTGTGCTGATGACAGAAAGTGTGTTAGGTAATTCCGTCCACTTCTTAATATAATGATGTGTTTTGGTTATTGCTCCTTAAGTTTAATGGCTCGCTGTCGTGAACATGCAGAACCTGTTGAGGTGGGAAAGCTCCCCTTGAATCTGAGTTTAACATGCACGAGAGCAAGACTGGTAACATCAAAAGTAGTTTGTAAGCCAGCCGTGATCCAGTATGAAAAAACAAATACACTTGGCTCCCAATATGTTTCAATTGATTTTTATTTAGGGTTGGTTCCTACATAGCTTTTACGTAGCACACCAGTCAAGATATATTGAAAAGAAAAAAATAATATGCAAAGGAAGTACAATAGAGACCATAAAAGAATGACAGGGAGCTGAATTTCATAACCTGCCTTGCAAACAAGGCAAACATTGTGATGTGCAGATAAAATGTTAGATGGCTACACTTTAGTCATTTGTGTTGTCCCTCATAGTCCAAATTTAATCTTGAATTCTGACTATGCCTAGTGTATTACTTACATTAATGCATAGTCTTTAGCACACCCAGAAACCCTTAGGAAGTGTTTTACCCATTCATTTAGAAACTAAATACTAATCCACCACCTTGTTTTTAATGCACTGATTTCCAAATGAACTTACATTTAAATAAATAAATAAATTTCAGACATTATCAAAATGTCCGGCATTGTGTCTTTTGCCCTGTCTCCCTCTGCTCCCTCTTCTTTCTCCTCACCCCCATCTGGTTGCAACAGATGGCTGCCCCCTGATCCTGTTTCTGCCAGAAGTTCCTTCCTGTTAAAAGAGAGTTTTTCCTTACCACTGTCATCAAATACATGCTCGCAGGGAACTGTCAGACTGCTGGGGGGGGTTTCTCTGGTATTGTAGGATCTTTACCCTCGAGTGAATTGCCACTTTATAAATAAGATTGAATTGAAAATTGAATACATTTTTTGCTAAATGTTTTGGATTATCTTATTTTTTACTGTTTTTAAGTCAGTTGTTTTATTTTTCAGATATTTTTTTTTTTTGAGCAGCACCAGAGCAAAAAAATGCGCCTTTTTAAAAAAAAAGAATATTTGATATTAAGATGACAGACATTTTCAAACCAGACTGCAGCATCTATCATTCATAGCTGCAAACACAAAGGTGCCCTTCTCTAGGAAGGCACTATCACTCAGTGTATAAAGTTCAAATTTATTACCAAACAGTGATGTGTTTGTATAATTTTTGTACCGCTGTGATGAATTGCGTCGATTTGCATTTAAAACACAGCCAAATTTGTCTGTACTGAGATTGTAAATTTTATCCACATTATCCATCACATTGTACCTTTTGCAATAAGATTTTCTATTTGAACTGTTATGCTGTTGTGCTATGATGCACATGAGTCATTTTCACTTTAGTGTCAACCTGTTGGATCAAGTTCCTCCAGGGTTTAGGTAGACCCTCACTCTCTGCCATCTCGTATTGTTCAGCAGGAAGTAATAAGGTCAGAGCTTTTAGCTTCTACTCTCTATTTACATTTTAATAAACCTGTTTCGCATGAGTTGACTGACTGAAATGCAGTTGAGAGCAAGAGGCTGTTTGATGGTGCATTTAGGTGCTCATGAGGGAAAAGGGAAAATGTGAAAGCCCTTCTTAAACTAGTTGAATCATTAAATTATAAGTGCATGAGAGTATGTTAATGTGGATTGCCAGAACTTGGAAGTTCAGTTTTTTGTCTGTATGCAAGTTCAGCACGCATTATTAAAGATAAGTGTTGCATTTTGCCTCTTTGCGTCCCTCATTATTTTACTAACAAGCTACAAGCTATTCAAAAACTGTGACCAAAGGTTGAATACACTTTCCCTTTAATACCCTTTATCCTAATCTTAACCACACAAAAACAAAACAGACTCCCACTGTGGATCAGGTAGCCATAATTATTTAGTGTACTTACCCAAACATGCTTACATAGTTTTGTGTGTGTGTGTGTGTGTGTTCGTTCTGTCCACAGGAAAATGTGTCTCTGGCAGACATCCTTTCTTTGCGGGACAGCTGTCTGTCTGAGGAGGAGGTGTGGGCAGTGTGTGCAGAGTGTGTTCTGTCCCTGCAAAGCATCAGACCCTCCCACCTCTTCCACACACTGTGCATAACACCAGACACTTTGGCCTTCAACGCCCATGGGAATGTTTGCTTCATGGAGCAGCTCAGTGGTGAGTCTATAGCTCGGACACGCTGTCGTTTCCTGTATTACTTTTTGGACGTTTGTACCCCATTATTTTTTTGTACCTAATTACAAACACTTATTGTTTCTGACTATTTGCAGGGCGTTTTGCATATTATATTCTGACACTGGATTTGACTGCCACTGATCATGCAGTTAGTGTCAGTAAGACTGAGTGCTGAAGCTTATGTAGGTAAGAGAAAGATAACAGAGAAATCAGTTTCATACTTTAAATATAGCAGATTAGAACTGCATTACAGAGTTTAAAAGTGAGGTTGTCCCTGAACTGCAGCTTGAGCTTTTTGTTTGACACACACAGAGATGATGCCCTTTTCCCTTCAGTGATTTGTTGCCCCGATCTGTATTGGCTTCCATTTGCAAATTCCTGCCTGAAAATACTCTGTCAGTATCTCCCTGGATGTGTTGTGCTTTGCCGAGGTCCACAGGTCTGCCTCGATTTGCGCATGCGACATCTTTTACCCACTCACAGTGCTGCGAGGCCCAGTGACATTAAATGAAAAACATTCTGTGGGGAACTATTGCACCTCACCTCTTCTGTTCTCCTTGTTTCCTTTGCATCTAATCACATATACGAGCACTTGTGCATGCACTGTTATATACACTGCAGCATGCACTTATTCCATCAGAAATTGATAAGCATCGATTAGATCAACAGAGTTGCCGGGGGGATTGTTGTTGTGGTAACAGCTTGGATAGCCTTACAGCAGTCACCCTGCTCACACACATACTCACAAACACTTCACAGCCGCTGTGGCATCCGTTAAAATGCTGCATCCATTTTTAATTTCCGCACATCTCTTCAGTCAGCAATAGAGACACTTTGAAGTGATGTCTTGATTACTCTGTCAGCTAAAATTCTTCACAGTTTCATTTGTTGCCATTTGTTGGATTGTATTCAGTCCGTTGGCTATGATTCATACTGTGAGCAGAGAAAGAAACTGCAGTGCCCACATTACCCTTCTTGTGTTAGTTTTACTGAATACAGTTCCATCTATATCATTCATCACAGCACTACACTCCCAGCTTTCTTTGCTGCACAGCTCCCTATTGATTCTTTTTAATTGAACTGTTTGTCAGATTGCAATGCAATTTCAAGCGAACACATGCTGTAGTGGTCAATCCCATGCCCACACACAAACAGGCTCCAACTCTATCACACAGTGACCTTGAGGGGCTTTGATAATGGATCTCAGTGGGAACAGCAGTTGCCATGACACTTTGGTGCTGTTCATTTTAGGTGATTTACTGCTGCAGTAATATCAGGATGGTAAATTGTCATTTTGGGTGTTTTAGTAGCATTTGCATTGCCAAAGCAGGGCCACAAACAAAATGTGCTCTAATGGTTTGTATACGGTGATGACCAAGAAAAGCTGCAATTTTTCCCACAAGGTTTCACATCACAAGCTGTTCAGTTTCTGATGAAACAGTGCTGGCTGTGCGCTGTGGGAAATACGATCAGCACATTCGGAGAGCGTGTTGAATCTCTGATATTGCTCAGCTCGTGCTACCTGTTGTGCTCAAATGCTGTAGGCATACATGACTCACCGAGCTCCCACTATCACCCTGGAGGGAACTGCGTCACTGACAACGGCTGTCTTTTTTTCTCTCCTTCACTGCCCATTTCACTGTGTTACAATATGTCCCTACTACAAAGAGCTTAAATGTCTTCTTCTTTTTTTTTTGCTCCTGTCTGCCCTTTTATCTTTCATGTTTGTTTGAACATTGAGCTTTTTGACAGGACGTGAGAATATTAAAAAAATAAAATTAAACAAAGAAAAGGGTGATTAAAATAAAGAAAATGAGAAAGAAAGAGAAAAGGAAGGCAAACCATTAAAAGAAGAGGAGAATACGGTAAGGCAAGACCAGGAATGGAATATAAAGGTAGTAGAGATTAGATCAAGAGAAAAAGGATGACAAAAAAGAGAGGCAAGGAGATGAATGAAAGGAAAGAGCAATCTAAATGGAATGGAAGGAGTAAAATGAAAAAGATAGGGAAAGAAGAGCAAGGAGAGAGCAGAGAGAAGAAAAGGCAAAGAGTGGAATCGTGATGAAAGCAAAAGGTAAGTGAAGGAACAACAAAGGAGAGGAGACCAAAAGTTTAAGAGGTATGGAGAGGAGAAGATCAGAAACAAACAAAAAGAAAGGAAAGAAAAGAGGTGAGGAAAAGAGGGGAAGACAAAAGGAGAGGAGAAATGAATGAAGAAAGGAATCTGAGGGGGGAAAGCATACAGGTGTGTCAGGGCAATAGGCAATATTAGTTAAAATTAAATATAACTCAGAAGAAGATGAATTTAAGACGATACAATGATATTTCTTATCATCTCTATGCTGATGACATTCAGTTATATTGTTCTTTCAGAGCCTCTGAGTTTTAGAAATTGTCCAGTTTAAGTAATTGCCTGACAGAAATCAAGCAATGGTAAAATGACAATTTCCTCCAGTTAAATACTGATAAAACAGAAACATTGATTATTGCTCCTGACCACATGATCTCGGAAATTAGGCGACATATCAGCTTCTTAGGCCCTTCTGTGCAATCAAGCCTCAGAAATTTAGGTGTCACTTTTGACAATTCAATGTCCCTTGAGCATCACTCCAAACAGCTGGTTCGGAATTGTTTTTATCATTTAAGGAATATTTCAAAACTTAGATTACTGGTGTCAAAGGCTGAGCTTGAGATGATTATTCATGCTTTTATCTTCTTCTCATCTGGATTATTGTAATGGTCTTTTTACTTGTTTCAACAAATCAGCATTTGGATCGTCTTCAAACTGTGCAGAATGCTGCAGCAAGACTTTCAACTGGCACCAATAGAAGATCTCATATCACTCCAGTTTTGGCTTCTCTTCATTGGTTGCCAGTAAATTTTAGATTTCATTTTAAAATTTTAGTTTTAACTTTTAGGGCCTTACATGGCCAAGCCCCCCAGTATATCTCTGACCTGTTGAAACCATATTCTTTGTCCCGAGCTCTTAGATCATCAGGTCAGAGGTTACTGTTGGTCCCTCGCACTTGTTTCAAAACTCATGGGGATCGGGCTTTTGGGGCTGTGGCACCAAGGTTATGGAATTCTCTTCCACTGTCTTTACGCTGTACAGACTCCATTGACTCTTTTAAAAAGCAGCTGAAGACATTTTTATACAGACGAGCTTTTAATTAACTTATTATACTGTATATTATTGTTTTATATTGTTATACTTTTATTTTTTGTCTTTTGTTGTGAAGCCCTTTGTGATTTTTATCTGTGATAAGTGCTATATAAATAAATTTTACTTACTTTTTACTTACTTACTTAAAGAGGTGATGGAAAAAAGCAAAAGAAAGAGGACGTCAAAAGGAAAAGTACAGAAACTGACAGTGACCTCTCTACACTAGGAGTGATAGCATAACTCTAGCAGACAAACCCCAAATTGTCATGACCCACTTTCTTCCCCTTCTTCCTTTTCCATCTTTTCCTGAGTCCACTTGAGGGAGTTTATGTTACATTTGTGGTGATGCTTTCATACATCTGGATGTCCAGTCTAAGCACTGGCCTATTTCAGAGGGAGAAAGTGAAGAATGCTCCTCTGTGACTGCTTCCTGCTCTGATTGCATGAGCAGATTGCTCATGTCTTGTTTGCCTGGGATTATCTGACACATGCATTAGGCAAATGAAGGGAAGCGTCTGCACTAGCCCACTGGACCGTTATGGTTTAGCGTGCTGGATACATATTTCTCTGATTTGCATCTCATTATGGGAGATCCTTAGCAAGTAGGTTACAGTACAGAACTGAAATGACCGTACATCTGAGTATTTACATCAAACACCCTGTTTGTTCCCACTTTGATGAAACGATGATGTGCTGTATGCTTTACAGATATGCTTAATGGTGCAGTTAATTGGTTTGCTTTCAACCTGCAGATGATCCAGAAGGCTCCTTCGTGCCTCCGGAGTTTGACAACACAGGCAGCACATTTGAGGTGAGAAGTGCTGAGTCTTCTTACTGAATTTGGTCAAAGGTGCACACAGTCATTCACCTCTAGGAAGTTTCTCAGTACAGCGCACAGTCAGGGACACCTTGGTCATGTTTGCTGAAAGAGAGGTGAGTGTTGTTTGTTCTCCTTCCTCACCTTAAACTCCCAATGCAAGCCTGCAATCATTCACCTCTACCTGGAACTGTGAAACAGGCTTGAAACAATTTATATGTGATCTTCCTTATTGCAAACTAGTTTATATTTTCATACTTTTTCCACATTGATTTTTCTCTGTAATAATTACAAAACACAATCAAATAATAAGGCCTTTTTCCATTCCCCCCCCCCACACACAAATATGGGCAGATTTATGGTGGCGCTGAAACCTCTTCAGAGGTAGCAAGTGTCACAACATTCTGGCAAAATGCTGCTCAGGTGTCACAAATAAGATGACAGAAATGCTGCAGACAGCTGTTATTATTCTAAACAAACAATTTAATATATTAAATCATTTATTTCTGAAGTGACAGCTGCGCATTAAATCTCTGAAACTTTAAAATCAACCCATTCAAACATTCAGGTTTAACGCCATCACAGAGTGACTGAGACATGAAAACACTTCAGTCTTGGACCAAATCAGTGACATTAATTGTATTGGTTGTATATTATTTGTAAATATTCATACATACTAATCTGTATTTTAATCTGTATTAGATTTGCTGAAATTTCAGTAGTGTAAAAAGCAATTTACCAGCAAATCAGAACTAAATGAGTATTTTTACGTGTCCTGCATTGCTAACTGGTTGCATGTTTATTTCTGTGGCAATGTGATGCATACACCTTACTGCGTGGATGCATTCTGGGGCACACAGGTTTGCATATCTGACATGCTTTCAGCTGTAGATCTGTATTGCTCTGGAGCATATTGCCATCAAAAGAATTAGAGTGCCACTTACAGGCAATTTTTCTGTAACCTGCTCCGGCACAACTTATTGCTCAGCGTAAGTTATCAGTGATCTAGACAAGTGTAAACAGAGACACTTTTGTGATATAAAATTCTGACTTCCCAGCGTACCTCAGGAACTCTTTAATCTTGCTTTGTCGGGGGCCTCACGGCAGGTCAGTATTATTTCCCATCTTGTGATTGTGTTTTTATTCTATTGTGTGTAGAGTTCTTGTTTTCCTGCACCTCTGAGCCGCTGTGCAGATTAAATGATCTGGTTGAACCTTTGCTCATAAACAACGTGCCACTGGGCAAATTTTACAGATGAACATTATTTATTATTAATCACTGTGTATGTTGATATTTCATCACGGTTATGTTTTATGCAGGCGCACTGTGAGAAAAACCGGTTTTAAATATTTTAAATATGTGTGCTATCAGCGATCTGGAAACAAATGGCAGGCTACACACTGCGTTGCCACTTTGATTACTCATGCGTGCACAGTCCATTTCACTTCAGGCAAGGAGATCTTCTATGAATTCTACCTTGCATTATACTTGACTGCATTATAATTTGCTTTCCTCCCCATTTATATTCACAAGCAGTATGAAATGTTAAAATCACCAGAATATAAAGCGCCTCAGTGCTACAACACCACTAACCCTGACCTCAGCGCTAAAACATTGCAGCATAATTTTTATATTATGGCAGAACAGCTGTATTGGATTGCATTATATTGACTCTGGATGGGTGGATTTAGCAGATGCTTCTTTTGCTCTCATCTTCTCCGGGAGTCAGGTTGAAGTGCAGGGGGTTAACCTCACAGCTCATGTTTGTTGCACTGTCTGACCTCTTTTAAGCAACTGACCATATTTCCAGACCTCAGTGATTCACTTGGCCAGCACACCGTCTCATCATGATCAACAGAAACTGTGGCTACAGCTCTGAAAATGAGCTTGCCCTTTAAATCAGTCCAAATTTCTATTTAACATTCACCAGCCTGAATCTAATGAAAGACTTGATCTCGTTGTTCTTCTGACTGAGGCGTTTAAGCATGAACCTCTTTATCTCTGAATTTACACGCTTTACACTGTAAGATGCTTGCAGCTCCGGGTATAAACATGTCTGAGTACGCTCCTCTATAATTTATCTTTGCTCCTGCTGCAATTCTTTAAAAAAAAAAAAAGTCTGCATTTTTCCTCACTGGGCTTAATAAATGTTCATATCCATTATTTATGCTTTTTCAGTATGGCTGAGTGCAGCTGTGTAACCATTCTATTTATCTTTATAGACTCCTTTGTACGTCTGTGTCTGCCATTTATAGGGACGGCACTGAAAAAGGCTTTATTGTCATGAAACAGAAAAATGCCCTTTATGTGACTGAATTCTAAAACATTCAGCTTCTTCGGTGGGAATTAAAATGTGAAAGTCACACTCGGCCACTGAGTGGTGCAACTTTTCTCACCATCACATGAATACATTTACAGCAGACTTATGTAACTGGATTTCAAAGCAAACTTTGAAACACTAATTTTGCAGTCTTTCTAAAGAACTTCTTCTTTCACATTTGTTTACCACATAAGTATGGGTCCAGCCCGCTTCAGCTGTTGGGGACGATTGTTATGCGTGGGTTGTGAACTCTAAAGCACCTGGTTCATATCCGCTGCTGTCTCAGGGCTGACCATAATATCCACTGTCAGTGAAGCAAAGCAAAACAACAGCTCCGACATAAATATGCATACATGGCAGTGATGCGCAGCAATTATGGCCTATAAAGTCGGAAAGGGATACTGTATTTTAAGCTTTTCTAAAGTTATTCATAGATTCAGATCTCTGGATGTACTGTAAATTTACAGCTGCAGCTGCTTCATGATAATGATAGTGTTTTCTCCTTGTCTGCTCCTGGCTACAGGGCCATGTTTATTCTCTGGGGTCGACACTTTCTGCCGCACTCAACTTTGTCATCGAGCCAGAGCTGGAGGCAGATCTAGGAGAAGAAATCCAGAGGCTGTTGGAGCAGATGCAGGAGGAGAAGCCTGAGGACCGCCCGCTCCTGCAGGTACAAAAAAATCCTGTTGACTCTTTAATACTGCAAGAATGATTTATAGAAAGCCGTGTGCTTTAAACAGTGTGAGACAGCTGTGGAATAATTAGAAGTCTCACTTAAGCAGTTGTTTTGTTTTGGGATCCATATTAAAGTTATTACAACTTCATTTTTACAAATGTAAAAACTGGGTGGTTTTGCTTTTTTGACATTTAGTGAGACAGAAGAAAATACTGAAATAAAATGATACATTGTTTACAAGAATGCCTATTATAAAATGTGTTGTGATGAATGTATAGGAAAAGTTAAAAGTGATATTACTGTCATAGCGGTCTAATGAGATGGATAATGATTGGTCAGTAGCAATGTATAATCAGTGCTGATGCTGTCCTCACACATCAAGCCAAACAATTCATCCCAGCCCAGCACTGCATCACTATTTCTATACAGTCAGTAGAAATGTATAGATGCTTTATATATAATTACTGTGGCATTAAATAATTTCTGCTTTTCATCAACTACTGGACAAACTAATTGACAGCGTGTGTTCCTTCAGTCAGTCTGTGCTCTTGAGCAGCATCAAGTGGAAATTCTGTGTCACTGCAAATTTCAGAGTCAGTCAGAGGCACCATCAGTCTATTTCAAAATAAACAAAGTAAAAATGTTAATTATAATAATAATTATATTATTAACCTGAAGAATGTTTTTAAAAACAACATATTATACACATATTATAAAATGAAAAAAAGATATTATATGATTGTGATATGACTTCCAGTTATGTCACTTGTAAATGTGCTACAAGTTTACAAAAACCCTCTCAACAATCTGAAGTAAGATTTCTTTGCGTAGAGAAGCATTCAAAATCAGCAAAACATGCTTTGTTCTGTGGGAAGAATCAAGACAAATCTGCAGAAACATATAAAAAAAAGTGAAGTAATGCTCTAGAGGTCAAACATAAAGGTCAATAATCTGGTGAATATTTTCAGTATAATACATGACATAGTGAAACCCAGGTGATCCAGTGGGTTTTGAAATACAATCAAACCAATGTTAATGTAGAAGGAATAAATTTGAAGAAGTAGCACATATGCACAATACTATGTTTGCCTTGTCTGTTTGTGTATGTGTTACAAACCTGCAAGTGTAACACTCCCACAGGACATCCTGTCTCTGGCTGAAGCACGGCTGTCCCACATCTCCTCTGCAGCTGTGTGCCGGAAACTCTCCTCAATTGGACGCCGCGTGCTCTCCATTGAATCCGTTTCAAACTTTCAAGGTTATCATGTTCATCATGTGTATTCAAAAAGATCAGCGTTTAGCCTCTTCCGTGATTTCTCCTGCTGTTATTTTCTTTCTTTGTGCATCCACAGATGGGCAGGAAGGCTGCTGGGAGGCGAGATGGCAGCATTCCAAACCTAAATGTCTTCTTAAAAGACTGAGCTCAGATAATGGCACCAAAGACCTGCGTGATAGTTCTGTCAAAACAAATGGTCTGTCCAGGCAGCAGGTATGGGACATGTTTTCAGAAAATCTAAAAAGCAGCTGGAAGAAGAACTATTTTAATTAAACTGCACTGCCAGCAAACAGTTATTCTTTGTTTGACCCAGAATAAAACATGATTTCAGAAAAGCTGTGGTCAGACTCAAGCAACATGTTAACACATACCTAAAAGGCAACATTTACAGTATTCAGCTGTATTTATAAAAAATAACATTACTGTACAATTTGCTGAATTTTTACAGTGTTGTGTTGTTTGAATTTGAATGGCCTTCAAAATTAGTAGTTTTATATACAGGTGCTGGTCATAAAATTAGAATATCATGAAAAAGTTGATTTATTTCAGTAATTCTATTCAAAAAGTGAAACTTGTATATTATATTCATTCATTACACACAGACTGATATGTTTCAAATGTTTATTTCTTTTAATTTTGATGATTATAACTGACAACTAATGAAAACCCCAAATTCAGTATCTCAGAAAATTAGACACACACACACACACACACACACACACACACACACACACACGCAGAGGAATAGTTTCTTGAAGGTCATTCAAAGCTCTTCTTTGGATGTTGGCTGCCTTTTGTTCTCTTCTCTGTCAGGATGATCCCACTTCTTCAATAATGTTGAGCTCCAGGCTCTGGGGAGGCCAATGAGAGGCTTTCTGGATGGTGGATCAAAATCTGACAGTATTTTTTTTTTACATTCATAATTCCATCAGTTTTGATGGAATTATGAATGTAATCTCCAACACCGCTGGCTAAAATGCAGCGCCAAACCATGACAAAGCCTCCGCCATGTTTTACAGATGACTGTAGACACTCACTGTTGTGTCTCCTGACCTCCTCCATACATACTGTCAATGATTTGAACCAAAAATTTCATTTATGGATTCTTCCCTCCATCAGACCTGTTGCCACTGATTTTCAGTCCAGTTCTTGTATAATGTGGCATACCTCAGCCTTGTCTCCCTGTTTCCCTTCCTTAAGAATGGCTTCTTGACAGCCACCCTTCCACTCAGACCATTTCTGTCGAGCCTTCATTGAACAGTAGATAAATCAACTGAAAGACCAGATGCATCTCTCAGGTTCTGTGTCAGGTTTTGCAGGATTTGTTCCAATTTATGAAGGGCCTGACTTTTAGATACTGTTCATCTGCTGTAGATAGTTTTTAGCTGTTTTGAAGAAAAAGGCGAGCTATTGTCGTAGCCTTTAACGTTGGCCCTAACTTGAAAACAATGTGACATAGAATTCAATTCAAATTCACATCATAGATGCATCAGCTAAAAATCTCAGCCGAGTTCAAATCTCGACAACCTTGATTTAAGGGTAAAGGTCAGAGGTCAAGTTTGCTGAAAATCTTACGTACATGATAACTGCAGAACAATCTCACCTATGATGTTCAAATGAACACAGTACATGCATACTGTTTAAGCTATGACTTCACTATAACGGCACTTTGACACCCCACACCCTTACCCTAAAATATAAAGAATAAAACTATGGAGCTGGAAATAAGCATAATAGGATTAAGATTTTTATCCTCGCTACTTCAGTTTGTTTAGTTATCTAAACTCTGGTTTCTGTTTTACCGTCTACATAATTAAGTTTATTTTTGCCTTCAGAACAGCTGAAACAAATGATAATGTTCTCAATCTGCAGCTGTGTGGGGGCTGGGATTCCTCTCTGGGCTGAGGACATGGAGGGCAGTGAAAGAGACAGCTTGATCCTGACAGATGAGATGG
Source organism: Pterophyllum scalare (assembly GCA_024447675.2). Taxonomy (NCBI): domain Eukaryota; kingdom Metazoa; phylum Chordata; class Actinopteri; order Cichliformes; family Cichlidae; genus Pterophyllum; species Pterophyllum scalare. Next base: position 14,389 of record JAMQGT020004063.1, read on the forward strand.
ATTGCCGTTCTCACAACAGCTCCCCAGTGAGGAGGAGAGCGCAGCAGAGGCTGAACAGAGTGAGGGGGGCCCTAAACCGCTCCTGTTCTGTCCCGGACTCCAACAACCCCCCCTGCTTCTCCCCTCCAAGTCATGGAGATATCAGTATACCAGTTTCAGACCTCACTGAGATAGGCGCAGACGAGCACTTGAGCTGCAAGTCTGCATGGAGTAAACAACTTCAGAGACTCAGCCGGGGAATGTCATGTGAGTCGTACCCACACTGTAACTCTGAGGACTGTGGGGAGATTTCCCAAGAAAATGAGGATGCTGCAGAGACTGGACAAACCGATATTCAAGAGTGCCATGAAAGTCAGTCTAAGGAGTGCACCCAGGACTTAGCATTATCCTGTACTTCCCTGAATATGGATCAGGACTCTTCTGAAGACCAGACTTCACTGAACCACAGTCTATACATTCCTAATAACTACATGACCAAAAGCATGCTGTGCCTGAATGAAGAATCTCAGGATGAGGTTAGCTATTGCCAGACAGCCTTTAGATTTATGGCTCTGTATTTACATATTTTATGAAGCTTATGTGTAAGTTCAATAAGAAAGATCTGTAATCATTCATCTGCTTTCCCAGGTGTCCGGCTGCAAGTTTATTCTTCACATCATTTCCATTTCCACACGCTGTCAAACTCAAAACTGTCATCATTGCTCAAAGCCAATCTTCTTTCTGCTTCAAGCTAATCAGCCTCCCCTCTGTGTACTTTATATGTCGCCCACCTCCTCCCCATCTCCACTTTACCCAAGTCACTCAGTGCTCCAACCAAGCCTCCATCTTTATCTTCACCACCTTCAGCATCTAGACTCGCGGGGGCTTCTATTCTAATTCCTATCACTCCTATGTGAGTCCATTCCGCCATGATGGGTCATCAGAGTCTAATCGCCCAATAGCTTAATTGAATTCTGTATATCAATGAATCATGTTCAATTCCTCCTAATAATCTTTCCTTATTGAACTTGCAGTCGTAGCTAATGAAAGAAAAACAACACAGATCCTAACTGCATCCATAGAGGATGTTTGCTTGGTTTTGAGGTGGCTTTATCATGTTGAGATGACTGAAAAACTTGAAAGTGGATGACGATTTAAGATCCTTGAGCTTTCACCAAGTAGCTAGTCAAGATTGCTAATATTGTAAGGGAATCAATTTTGTTCTAAATACTTCACACCTTCTAAAAAAGAGATACAGTAATGTAAAATTATGGCTTTTCAGATTTTTCCAATAATAATTAATCATCTTTGAAACAGCGTAGTCACATAAAACGCTCAGCCGCACATTTCTCACACCTGCAAAAACCATAAAATTAGAGTCAAGTGACAGACTAATATCAGATACTCGGCAGCGATTGGAGTATTAAAAATAGATTAGAATTGCTTTAGTTAGAGTTAATTAAGCCTTCTGAGGGAACAGCTGAAACACTTTAATCTGCAACACATTCCCTTTTTAAAACTTGTTTTGTTCTTGTTATTTTCTTTCCAGTGGATCTCTCTAAGAGAGCTACTTACTCGTTGCGGACGGAGGCTGACAGTTAATGAGCTGTGGGCTCTGTGTTACACCTGTCTAACCTCACTGCAGACCTACATTGACTTTCCAGGTGATTTTACCCACTGTGGTCACAAAACCACAAAGTAACTCTCCCCACAAGGGCAGCTTTCTCTTCACTTCAGAGCTGGCTCTTAAAATAGTGGCAGACTGGTAGAAAGTTTTAAAGCAAAGAGAAAAAATATGTAAATAAAAATAAATAAAATATGTATGCAAATGGCATTATGTTTTTGCTCATAATTCGTCTGTACGGCTGATTTTTCTCTTCTCTGTTAGCCTATTTATGCCTGGACACGATGCATGTGGGCTGCAAGGGGGAAGTGCTTTTTTTGAAACCTAAAAACATAGGTAGGTTTTCTTTAGTCGTCTGTTGTGCTGTTCATTGAAAATTCACTCTTAACCCAATTGTATGAGCCTTTGTTGACTTTAGTAACTACCTGTAAGTGTTCTTTGCAGGATCTAGAGATGAATTTTATCTTGCTCCTGAATATCAAGAGCATGGAATAGTAACTGAGAAGGTTGGTCTGTCAGAACTGCTTTTTTACTTTTTTTAAAGTGGACTTAAAAATTATAATTTATTTCAATTTGAGTCTTTTTTTTTCCCACTTCTGTTGTCTTCTGTCTTTGCTCAGGTTTGTGTGTATGGGGTTGCTGCCATACTCTGGGCCACAGCCAAGTTCACTTTATCGCCTAATCAAAAACTGGCGATGCCTCGCAAACTGAAGAGACTTCTCCTGGAGATGGCTAAGAGGACGCCTATTGAGAGACCTACCATCGACATGGCAAAAAAAGTATCATAACCCATTCTTATTTCAAGATCTCATTAGAAAAAAGCATGAATTGTTACTTTAATCCAACACTTTAAGCTGCTAGTTTTTCTCTTCTCAAAATCTTTACGTGTTTGTCAAAGCAAATTATCTGTGGCGCTCTGCGCCTGACGCTGCCGGATCTGCAGCTGCCTGTTACTCTGTTTTCTGCTTTGAACAGGCACAAAAGCACCACAGTCTTCTGTTACATTACCCTTAAATTTGCCATCACAGGGTTTCAGCACTTTTTTTTATCTTCCTGTATTCCCACTGAAATCTCTGACTTCTCTATCTAGTGACATTTCTGTCTTCAGAGGGTTTCTGTGAAAACATAATATGACAGTTTGATTTCAGTATCTGTACTTTCTTTATTGGATTATTCTTTTTTTTTCACAAATACAAACTGGGTTGTAAAACTTAGTTGAGAACAAACAGAAGCCTCCAGTTATCTTTCCCAGGTTGGGAGGATTGCATATATTTATAGACAGAAGTCAGAGGGTTATTGACTTTTTTTTCTTAGCTGTTTAAAATGCGGTACAGATTTTCCACTTGTTACAGCACCATTTCACAGACCCCCCCAAGCACTGCAATTCTCCACTGTTCCTAGTTCAAGGCCACTATTGAATATTTCTGGACAATAATACAGACTTTGTAGTGACTTTTGATAGCAGACATCCACAGTAGAAACCTGTTTCCAATGATATCGTAGTATCCTCGTGACTTTTGCTGTGGCACAAATTTTATTAGATACAGTATTTCTCGCCCTTCTAAAAGGATCTTTTATGAAGGTTAGTGCAGCCAATATTTCCACTTATGAGCAAATACAAAACTATCTGTCTAAGCCAATATGTGTTCAATACTAATTCGCACATGCTATCATGCTAAAATGTTAAAAAAAAAAAAAAAGAAGAAGTATGAAGTATGCTGAGTATGAAGCCTGGAATGCAAACCATCTTTAAATTCTAAGGTTTTGTGTATATATATAAAAATGATATGTCCTGTACCAGGTCTTAAAATTAGGAAAATACAGCAACAGATGAACAACAACACGTGACGTATCACACCGTGTCATTATTTATTGAACAAAAACCAAACCAAAGTGCAGAAGCAGTGTGTGAAACACTGAGTACACCCCATGATTCAGTAGCCCGTAGAAGCACCTTTAGCAGCAATAACCTGAAGTCTTTGTTTTCTGTATGACTTTATCAGTCTCTCACATCATTATGGAGGACTTTTGGTTCACTGCTTCAGTTCATTGAGATTTGCGGGTGTTCATTTATGCACAGCTCTGTTACGGTTCCACCACAGCATTTCAATCAGGGTGTGGTCTGAACAGAGGGCCTCACATTTGACTCTAGAATACTTTGATATACACAGAGTTCAGTGAATACAAGATGCCCAAATCATCCCCCCTCCATCAACGTGCTTGATGTTTGATATCAGATGTTTATGCTGATAAACTCTGGTTTTGCCAAATGTGGTGTTGTGCATTATGGCCAAAAATCTCCACTTTGGTCTTGTCTGTCCAAAGGACATTGTTCCAGAAGTCTTGTGGTTTGTTCAGACGCAGCTTTACAAATCTTTACAAAAAGTTATGCTGCCATGTTCTTCTTAAAGAGAAGAGGCTTTTTCCCGGCAGCTCTTCTAAACAAGCCACACTTGTTTAGTCTTTTTTCTGATTTGTACTGTCATTAACTTTAACATTTGAGATTATTAGACATCTTGTCATGATTTGAGCTCACTGAAAGTCCTTGGTCCTAATAATTGTTTTAGTAATTGATAATGTCCTTGGAAATTTATATAAGTGATTTAATGTTATATGGGTTTCTACATGCCTCCATATGTTTGGTTTTGTTGATTAATTATATACAACCTGCCAGGGACTGTAGATGAAAATTAGCCTGCCTGGCCGAATCTGACATATTTACATGATAAATTTAAGTGTTCCTGTTAATTCATATATTGTCCCTTTTTAAATAAACATAAACCTAAACATATGCTAACATTAGCATCAAAACAGTATATGATCCAGTAATCATTCAGGCTTTCACACTGATGAGTGATTGGTACCTTTTAGGAAAAGCAAATCTGCCCCCAGTTCCCACCCATCATTTTACTTTTTATTCATTATATATTTCATGTTCTAACATGTGTGTACTCTTAACACTACTTTTTTTGGGTCATTTTTCAGTCCTTTATGCCTCATTATAAAAAGCATTTTGCATTGCATTTTCTTGTATGTAAAGTTTTCTATAAATAAAGCCTGTTTTATGTAAATCAATGTGCAGTTATCACAACTTCAAAGAGCATTGTGCTATGAGTAATATATTTTTTTTGTTTAAAAAAAGCAGCACTTTTTAAATAGACTATACAACGATGTACTCTGAAAAATACAATAATTTACTGTTACTCTTACCCTGCCAATCATTTTAAAAGGGTTGCTGTGAGTTGTGCTGCATAGTTTTTTTTTAACACTTATCTCAGGAGATAATTAATTCTGACATTATATCTGTGTATGAAGTGCCTTGTATGCCTGTCACACTTACTTTCGTGTGGCTCTGTTCCAGAGTTGTCGTGATTACCTATCACACCAGGGGACAAATGCTGAGACTGTGTGGAACAACCTCATCAGTAGAGTTCACCCGGTACACCTTCTTTATTTTTTCACCACAGATACATTTGTGCCGTTGCACCCGTGTATTATTTAAGTCTCTGTGTCAGCTTGTTGCTGAGCGGTCATGCTTTTAATTGTTGGTTCTGTTTTCTCTCACTGAATAATAGGTCCTTGTTGTAATGCACATATTATATTTTCGTTTTAGCCAGCCTCAAAGTCCACTGACTCAGAAGATTTGGAGGCAACTGAAACTCATCAAAACTCGTACGAAGAGTCTGCTAAAAACAGCAGTGGTAGGGCAGCTTTACCTAAGTATGGATGACCCTCATGCACTATATTTTGCTTGGAAATGTACAATATTTTACATATACTAAATGTGTAAAATATTAGGAAGCCCCCTCTGAAACAAATAAATAAAAATATATTTGATCTCGTTAATTTTAATCTGGATTATGTCATCTTTTTGTGCAGATTTGGTGTCATTTAATGGTATGCACTGCATGAGACAATATCGCTGATATTGTACATGGCACTGTGGTAACTGTATGTAGGCTTTGTCCCCATGGCCACTGAGAGCCGATTGGCTCCTGTGCCTGGCCCTGTTCCCCACAGCTATCCAGTCAATCAGGAACTCCAGCTCCCAGAGGCGTTCACTTCCACCGCCACACACTTCACCCCCATCATCCTGACCACTGATGGAGATTTAGAGGGGGGGACCAACATTTTGGAGATGGAACTGAAGGGTAGGAATAAAAAAGTGGCATTATTACTTTATAAATTTATTAAACAACAGTGATCAATCTGTTTTCAAAAACAGTTTCATAACCATTTTGGGAAATACACTAATATGCTTTTTTTCCTGAGAGATGGGAGGATGGTTAGCTTATCATAGCACAAAGACTAGAATCAGAACAAAACAGCTAGCCTGGTCTGTTCAAAGGTACAGGCACAAAAGTTGGCTTTATACACCAACGCCTTTTAAAGTTCAATCATTTTGATTATTTGTTATATTTTTTTATAAACCAAAATGTCAAAACCAGAGGCTGTAGTTTTACACTGACCTTTGCATGTTTAAAATCCTCATTATGTGTAGTTACTTATTGTCATTGTGATGTTCACAAAAATGTATGTAAATGAGCTTACAGTACCAGGTGTGGTTGCTTGATGCTCACCTGACTCACCAGCTCTTGTGCTGCAAACCTGGGCCGTGTGTCTTTCTTCTTGAAGTCTTCTCTGATTGTCCATGATACCTTATGCCACAGTCACAGTAGGGATAACAGGCCCTGGAGACCATGGCACGCTCAAAATTATTGCGACCATGTGGAATGAATTTGCAATTGCTGTTTCAAATACAGGGACCAGTCTGCGACCACTTGCAGGCAGCTGCCATCTTCAAAGTGGAGTCAGTCTGCTATCAGTCAATGCCAAGAAATAGTCTAACACATAACCCCCATAAAATCACGCACTGTTGTTTAGAATTTTTAGTTTATTTAAGAATTAGGATATGTTAAATAGAGAGCTTTTAGCCAGAGCTTGGCTACCTGTTTTACCTCCTTTCAACCTTTAAGCTAAAGCGTATTAGCTTCTTTCAGGCACATATATAAAAAATAGTGACAATCAACTTCTCTGAATCTTGATAAGAAAGTGAATGAAAAATTTTCTATAAATGCTTTAAAGGTTCTGTAAAAGATATAGTGGCTATAATCCACCAAAATTTTCAAAAATGTAACAAATACATGTAAAAAATAGAAAGCATCTAATACCTATAAAAATGCTTCATAGATTTGAGTGACTTTTTATTTTACAGGACTGTGGATGGATTCACAAAAGGCAGAGATCAAATTGTGAAAAGCAGCCTTGATTTTACTCCACCCTCTGAGTACCCATTTCCTCCACACACTGAACACAATCTCCATACTCAAGAGACAGTCAAAACTATGCCTTCTACAACTCCCAGCAACAAGATGTTGGTCGACTCCCCTTCTGCCCTCCCTGATGTTTCTTATCTTGAAGTCTCTGTTTCTCTGCCATTATCCACTAACCTCGGCGGCTGTGGCGTTTTCAATAATTACCTCTTTCGGCAGGACCCCTCAACAGGGCATCTTTCTCTAGTGCCTGTGCAGGTCAAGGCTCCCGAGTCTGTCCTCGGGTTGGATATAAATCTCTCTTTGGTCCCTCGGCCTTTGCAGGGGCTAATCACAGTTCCAGAGAGCACTGATGGTTCCTTTATTGACTGCCTGAATGTGCCTGTCAGGCCTGGACACCAGGAGTATGAGCCACCATCATCTTATTTTAGTGGGAGCTCAGTCATTTCTGACCGTTGCCTGGAGCACACTGTGCTTGGAGCGCACAATGGCCAAAAAAATCCAAGAGCACAAGGTGAGAACCAGTCTTCTCTAAAGTCGGGCTCCCTCAAGGTCCACCCTGCCTTACAGGAGGTGATTGATCTGTTGAAGGGAGAGTTTTCCCTTGATGGCTATTTGGACAATGGACATGGGGACATTGCCATGGGTATGTATCTATAGATAGCACGATGTTATTTGTTTTGCACACAAATAAATAGTGCTATATTTGTATCTGTAGATTATACACTCAATCCCAAACATATTGTAAAGCTAAAGATTATACACCAGGGAGAAAGATTCAAGTAGCTATTCTGAATAATAAATTATGGATGAGCAGTTTTAATAGTTGACTAAAATGATAAAAAGAAAAATAAAATAGTCCAGGCTCTAGCTTCTCCAGCATTTGTAGGATGAATGCAGTCATTATCAGAACACTGGCAGGTGAATTACATCAATAAATAAAAGAAAATACATGACATTGTGCACCATAAACTTATTGTACATATTGTGCAATGTTCCTATATTTACACTGCAAACATGTAACCTTACTGCTTCCTTTAGTTGCCTGTATTCTGGGAATAGTCTGGACAAAAATATTGGACAATATCTTTAAGTCCAGGGCTTTTGCCACAGGTGTGTAAAATCAAGCATGCAGTTTGCCTTTACAAACATTTGTGGAAAAAAAGGGTCCTTCTAAGGAACTCACTGAACTCAAGCATGATGCTGTAATAGGATGCCACTACTGCAACAAGTAAGTGCTTGAAATTTCTTTGCTCCTAGATATTCTACAATCAACTGTAAGTGGTATTTATTGCAAAGTGGAGCCACAGCAACTCAGCCAGAAAGTGGAAGACTGTATAAAGTTACAGAGCGGGGTTATGTTATGCCCGTTGTTAAGGGGCATAAAACACTATGCTAAATCAATAACTTCAGCAAACCTCCTCTGGCATTAACATCAACACAAAAACTGCACTGGGAGCTTCTTGGCATAGGTTTCCATGGCCACGCAGCTCCTGTAGGTCCATATAGGGTAGCTGCAGTGTTAGAGATCAGACACCTTTATCTCTAAGTTCGTTTAAAAAAAAATCTGTATAATGTTCCTTTAATGACAGTTTGCATATTTATTGCATTTTTTTTTCAGACATATTCATTTGAAAATCTGCTTTTCATTTTCCGAGGGGAGTTCATCTTCTCTTTGAGGGACCTCCAATACCGCGCGTTTGCCAGCGCTGTGAAGGACAGATTCAGTGATGTGTACTGGGAAGATGACTTACTGGGTGTATTGCATTGCTTGGTAAACTGCAGCACTTCTACATTGTGAGCATTTTTCTCACATCTGTCTCTCTTTTAAAACGGAGTTTGTTTTTTGTCTGTTTTTGTCAAAAATTTGAAATGCATAAATGAAAACTAAGTCACTGTAGCCAGCAGCACAGCTTGTTTGCATTCATCAGTTCTGTTTATACAGAACTGATGAATGCACCCTGTGAGGCGCACCAGCTTTGCAAGCTGGTGAAGTGAGACATAAATCAACTAATATGATTCAATTAACACTTTAAAAAGGCTACGAATACTTAAGTAATACATAACTAATGAACATAGAGGGACTTATTTCATCCGCTAGTGTAGTTGTATTATGGACTGATGTTATTTAGAAATGATAAAATCACAGTGAGATCATGTGAATATTTTATAATGAATGAATAATTGGTTTTTTAGTGTTAACTCGTAGATTATTCAGCATTATTCATGGATCCACTCGCTATGCTACCAGCTAGCTGGAATACAGATATAGTCTACATCATAAATATTTTTATTGAATGGATTTCAGTTTGGCAGTTTGTGGACATCACCTTGGCCTCTGGTAAACTCCAGTGGGACTTTATGCCATTTTTAAATTTGGACCATTATGGAAATAACATTAACTGATTTATAATGGACGGTTACATTCCTAATTTAAGATAAAGACATCTGCCAGCAAGTAGCAGCAAACAAAGGGTATATGCTGCATGCTTACTACTCTTGCTAATAGAAAGCAGCCAGTTGTCCAGTTCTGACTGCGTGTATTCTGATTTTTCAAATTTATTCCTATTTAGAAATTCTGGCTTTAAATAGGAGATGCGCAAAATGATGCAGTGCTAATTAAAGATGACATCTCCTCCTCTACACTTACAAGTTCAAGTTCATATCCATAGCCATCATTAAAAAGAAACAATATGCACGTCCTCTGCAAACACATTAAACGGCTTCTATGGTAACAGCTTTTTGAGTTTTTTAGTACAGAGTGGTATGTCAACACATTAAAGCCTCCTCTGCATTGTTACTGATATACTGACAGTTAGCCATGGACATAGGGGAGACTTAAGTGTATGGATGAATGCATGCATATATTTGAATTTAAGACAGAGATGAGCAGAGAGGCAAGCCTGTCACTTCTCTCAGACATCTTTTCATCCGGGCGTTGCTCCTGCTCTTGTACTCAGGGCAATATGACAGACCCTTTAATGTGCTCTGGTAGGGAGATGACACAGCTTGTAGGGAGACAGACATGTTTTTCCTCTGGTTGTGGGCTTGTTCACAGCTCAGCTGGGGAGGGTTTCTCCACTTTTCCTCCACTGTTCCAATTTCTCTGAAGGGATCGAGGGACTTGATGATGACATGGTCCATTATAACCCTGACAAGGACTGGAGTGGATTGTTTTCGCACAACAGTAATTGTGTGGCTCAATTGGTGTGATTTCCAAGTGCATGCTGTTACTGATAAGCTCCAAGATGTTTGAATAGTTTTGGTGGCTGTTTAGTTCTTTGTGATTTATCAGCAGGACCCAATATTCCAGTGCATTACTGATTGAAGTACCAGTTCCCTTGTAAAAATTGAGTGCTGAAGGCTGATGCTTATGCATATGTTTTGCATTCCTGACTATTGCCTATTTCCTACTTACTTAAATGAATATCATTGGCAATATTCTTGTAATTAGTGCTAATTGTTACTTGCATTGAACATGCTGTGTGTTTTCTGTGCCCACTGCAGCAGCTCTAATGAGCAGCCTCCGTCAACGGCTGTGGAAAGGGTGGCCATTACCCCACCCTTGATAGCCGCTGTCAGGAGAGAGAAGAGAGAAGTTTGCCTGAACAACTGTCTTGATCTGAATGGAAACATTCACCCAGCCAATGCTGTTGCTGGGGAGTTTTGGGAAAGGACCAAGGGCTTGTCCTATCATGGAGAAAATAGGACTGTACTCAAGGATGTCAGATTGAGTTCAGAGCAAAATCAACACTGCATCAGTGAAGGTAGGAGAAATATATGCGTGCTCACCTCTATCTTTTTTTTTGTTGGAGAGTTCTTATAGTCAGTCATGTTTTGGATCCGTTTCTGAGATGCAGAGTCTGAATATCATGAAAGAGTCAAGTTCAGGCTCTGAGCATCACCTGTTTGAACCCACAGTTCCTATTCAGCAGACAGTAAATATTGAGGTTTCCATCTTACTGCTCTGAATGACTTTAATGCATTGGCTCCCGCTAGCCATATTTTCCTTTGAGATATATTTAAATTCAACCAATAATTTAATAAAAATTACATGTGCCGAACATGGGATTTTGAAATTATATTACAAACCTGCTCCCAAACACATTCCTACATCACTGTGAAATGAGAATGCTCAAGTGAAGTACAAGTAAAACAAACGTGTAACTAAGTAAACAAAGTAGATGAAGGGATTTGACATTCATGCAGATTCTGTCCTGTTTTTAGATATGAAACTCCACCCTCTCTGTGATATTTTGGTATGTTTCTGTCCCCTTGGCTGCTGACTGCAGTCATGAGGGCCATGGCTGGCTGTTGGATGCTGTTCTTAAGTTTGCAGCACATTCATAAGCATCCAAGGCACGCTAGCAAACTTGCAAAGCCTTTTTTCTCCCTTTTCTCCAGAACTCATTCCTGATCAGTGACTTTCACACAAACACACGCTTTCATCTGGTTTTGTAGTTATTAAACTATATTAGACATGGGGTCTTGATTATAGACAAGCCCTGAACAGATACTTGAAATATAAAAGATAGTGACTGAACTTAGCGTGAATTGCCTTTAAGCGCATCTGTTAAACAGTAAGTGCATTGTGCAGCCACGAGAGGGTTAGCAACAAACACCCCCCGCAACACTCTTGGATCGATCTCGCTCTCTCTCTCTCTCTCTCTCTGTTTTCTTCACAAATCCAGTTTGTCTTTTTTTTGTTCTCCATGTGATCCAATCCCTCTCTCTTTCCCTTCTCTGCCACCTCTCTCTCTCTCTCTCTCTCTCTCCTTCTGTCATTATTTACAGTTCCAGGCGTGAGCGCTGACAGTTCAGACTCAGGGGTCATGGAAGGAAGAGGTCATTCAGTGGGGGGCAGCGATGAAAGCCCCTCTGAAGCTGAGGTTCTATCAGAGAGAGAGGAAAGGCTCACAGGAGCCCACGATGAGCAGATGAGCCCAGACTACTCTGAGGACATGGAGGACAGCGACTCTGTGGCATCAGAGCGGCTTCTCCCCCCTGGATTCAGAGCAGAGGGTCTGGGCCTCAGTTCGAGCCCGGACTGGGCCTTAGCCTTCTTTGGCGAGGATTGCTTTAGTCCAGATGTAATCCAGTATGCGGGAAATCTGGGACAGCACACCGGATCGCCATGTCTGGATGTGAAAGCACAGGTGGGTAAACGTATGGTGGCTCCAGCCTCTGAATCATCTCTGACCTTAACCCTGCGTGTCTGAACAAACAGGAGACGCCATGATTTATTTATCAGTTTTTACACCTCTTACTAGATTAAATGTGTATTTTATAAATTTTACGTTATTACAATTAATGGCTAAATAAATGATGGCAAAATTAATAAATTGTAAAGAAATGGCAAAAGCAAATGTTTTGTCACTTACTTAAAGCATGTAAAAACTAAAAACAGTTCCATGCCCCCTCAGCAGAGCTATTCCCATCCAAATATTCTCTGATGTTAAAGTTTAAATAGTTTGAGTTGTTTTGCTCAGTGTTTCTAAACTGCAGATTAAAAATGATCTGTGGCTGTAAATCAAGAGCTGCTTAGTTTCATTCAGCTCTTCGCCTGGTCAAGTTTTTTTGATTAAGTGCGGGAGTTGTTTTCCTATCTGTAATGAAGTGGGGCACGGTCGAGCTTTGGGGTAAATAGGACGAGAACATGTGGGGGACTTCTGGATAATTGGCATATTATTCTCTCCAAACTGGATCTGAATATTAATATGTTGAACTTAGCCCTTGGCAGAGGAAGTTATTATCATTTGCGAAAGAATATTAATGAATAGTCCTTGTGTTTGAACACTTTGATGGCACCGCTGCTCCTTCGGAAGATCTGGGTAAGCGCTAATAAAGCGTACCTTAAGAGCTGTGCTGCTGCAACTTCTCACTCAGTTCACTTCAAAAGAGCTGCTGCTGTTGCCACGGTGAAGGGGGGGGGACACGCCGCTACATACACACTTAAAACAGCCGACGGCTTCTTTCAGCGAAAGGCATGTGGTGCAGTTTTAGGGCCTTTGTGTGATTCTGTGTGATTTCCTTTGAACAGGAACTGCAGCAGCAGCTGGTGATTGAAACAAGGAATCTAAAGAAAACAAGAAATTTCTACCAGAAGTTGATTCAACAAGAGAGGAAGAACAAAGGTTGGGTGCTCATTTAAAACAGCACAGGAGTATGAAAATGGTGTGCTTTGTTTCTGATGTGGCCTGTAAAAACTGTGTATGTGTATCTCGAAAGGTGCCGAGAGCAAGCCGATGCTCTCTAAACTCAAGTCACAGCTTGAAGAACTCAGATCCAAAGTAGCCTTCTTGGATTGTGTGAAGAAATACCTCGAGGTACTGAAACTTCCCAAATCTCCTACTGTATCCCTCACACCTAACAATCCAGCTCTTCTAAGCTTGATGGAGAGAATTTCTTTAATTTCCACAGATTCTCAGCGTGGACCAGTGGGGTTTGGAGCTTTCACTGCTGCCCTCTTTGGCTGTCTGTGGACTCGAGTCTTTGGACCTTGAATCCTCTGAGGATGCTTCTGTCCTGAGTTTCAGTACCAGCAAAGGGAAGAGCGCTCTGCAGGCTGGATCTCCTCTGGGCCTCATGGCTTACCTCTATGCCAGGTATAATTGCTGAGGGTTGAAATTTGAAACACAGTAGGTTTTTTATATATTCATTTTTCCTAGCCATGTCACAGGGGAGTATGAGTTTTGATAATGTTTCAAAGTGCTGTGATTCAGGTCATAGGCTCAGTTATTTAACCTTCCATCTGCTTTTGATGTGTCCAGCAAAGAGATTTTACAAGTACTCGTGCCAGAAGGTTACATTCAGTTACAACAGGAAACTAAATAAAATGCTCATTTGAGCCAACAAAGTCTGCACAAACTATAGCACTGGGTACCTATTCATTTTAGAAATGATGGATTTTAAGATTTTATTGTTGGCTTTGAAAGCCCTCGCTGGGCCTCACACCAAGCTATATTTCAGATCTCCTGACACCACGCGTGCCCGGCCATAACCTGAGGTCCTCAGCCAAGTCTCTTCTGGTCCATCCCGCAATCTCAGCTGAGGTCCAAGAGTGTTTTTGCTTTTTGTCGTCAGGGCACACATTCCTTGAAACAATCTCCCTGAGGAGATCTGATTGATGAGCTCCTTCTCATCTTTAAAATTCAATAAACACTTTGAGTTATTTCCACTTTGCCCTTTTTAATTGTTGTATCGTCTCTTTCTAGCAATCATTTTTGAATTATTTTACCTTGGCTCCTAATTTACCTGTTTTTTGTTTTTTTGAGTTTTGATTTTTGTTCCTCCCTTGTAATCTCCTTGTCCCGTCAGTCTTCCTCTGCCTAATGCTGTTTCACCTTTATCTTATCTTAAATGTTTTATTGCTGTTTATTTTCTATCTTGTCTTGCAAAGCATTCTGTAACTTTGCTTTTGAAAGGTGCTATATAAATAACATTTATTAATTCATTTCTGTGTTTACTGCATCCAACTGGTAAATCTTGCATAGGGCGTAGTATTTAAGCAAGCTGCTTTGCAACCCACTTCCACCCCACCTCCACCTTTTAATTGTCTAACTTAGATGGCTGCTGTGCTATGAACTTTGGGTCTGCTTTCTATGTATCCACCTGGAAGTGCAGGGAGCTGTGCTGTCCCCCAAGTATGCTGAGTTGCTGGAGATGGAAATATCATTCTTCCCTGACTGAAGTGGCCCTGACTGAAATAACATTTTCTATGATGACTTTGCTGATAGAACGTTGCTGTATTTTTCCTCTTACCAAATGTCTGAGTGTTGTGATGATCATCTAAACAAGTAGCTTTTATTGCATTGGGTGGGAGACACAGACAGGATCAGCTGCAAGATCTGTTGACAATTGGTAAACAATCTTTTTATTCACAGTTATTCTTTATTATATATTATTTTCTTTCAATTAAAGAGTCATAACTCAGCCATGCATGTGTACATGTGCGTTCCAGTAAACAAACAGACTTTGGAGAAAATGTTAAACTGTGCAGGGCTGTTTTGGATCGATCTCACAGACACGCTAACATCTCCCACCCACTGCTACGCTGCTCAAACAATAAGAATGGAAGTGATCAGAACACTGACAACTTTAGTAACTAAAAAAATGCAATAGTAGCACAAATAGATGAAGCCATGACAGGCATGACAAATAAACAAAAGTAAATAAATATCAACACTCAGCGTGTGAATAGGCTGCACTGATGCATCTGTTTTGGAAACATTTTTTTAGGCTAAGATATGGCTTTCAATTTATTTAATAGAGATTTAAATTTACATTAAATATTAATCATAATTACCTGTCTTGATTGAGACTAAAACCCATAATTAGGTCTGTCACGTGCAGTTTTCATTTTATGCCCAGACTCGCTAATATCAAAACTTTAAAAATAATGCATCATACAAGGTCAACAAAACCTGATTAATCTACAGCTCTGTGTCCTTTCTGTGCTCAGAGTGGTTCTGAGGCAACAAGTTTTTGTTTTGCCTTTAAAGGCATTAATATGGCTTTTTCATTTTATGTCCTCAATAAATGGCTCACAAATTAGTACGTTCTAGTTTGCCTTTAAGTCAAAGTGCAGATTCAGCTAAACACAGGGGATCTTTATGAATTCCCATTTGTCTGGCAGCTCACATGAGACCCACCACCGCTGACGATGTTGTGATATTAGAGAACTCCTGAATGACGTCACTGTTCCCTCACATGGAAGGGAGCTGTTAAAGTAGTTCAGGGCACCTTGGAAGGATCCCTCCCTAGAAATGCTTAGTGAAATTTGCACAAATATGTGGGAAAAGATCCAGATGGGGTAACTATGTCTCACATATAGTTGTAAGTTCTCCTGCATTGGAATTGGCCAGGATAGGACACTTTTTCCACATGCTTTTATATTCCTTCATGTATTTTATGTATATATTTTATATCACGTTTGTATCCCTTAATTTCTCTCGTACTGATTTCTATTCAGTGTCCCTACAATCATTTTCATCATAGAAATGCTGCTGTGGAGGGCTACATCCAGCAGTTCCTGTACACCTATCGTTTCTTCTGCACTCCTGAGCAGTTACTGCAGTTCATAATGAATAAATTCATCAGTGCTGTAAGGTAATGTACAACCAGTAGCTCAAGCCCACACAGAGAAACAGCAGTGCAGTCCAAATTCTCCAATAAATGACGAATGCACAATTGCACACAGTATGAAACACGCTACACAATTTTATGTTGATTTTATTTGTTTACCATGCCAGGGAGGGTCCAGATTTGTCAGGAGACGGCGAAAAGGTCTTCCATCGGAGTTTGCACCTGCTCCACTTCTGGATAACAGACTGTAAAACAGTGGACTTTGCACCCAACACCAACCTCGTGGATATGTTAGAAAAGTTCCTTAATACTGAGGTAGCCAAATGTGTGCACATTTTCTCCTGCATGTTTTTTTTCCCTGAACAAAGTCCCCAAAACATTTTATTAGAGCAGGAAGATCAGTGAGATGTTTGTTAGTACTTTACCATCTGTGACTTTCAGCATTTTACAGATCCCTTCCTTTCAATAAAACATTCAAATATTCTACATTTTGTGCTTCCTCAGGTGATTCCTGTAGACAACCAAGGGGAAGCCCTTCTTGTTGGTCTTCACAGCCCTCCAAGTATGAGCGCTACAAGTCATCTGACAGGGAGCCTAATCAGTTTTGATGAAGTTGATGACGCTGTGTGTTTGCATTCATCTACTGAGGATCTTGGTAAAAAGGTCAGTGTTTAAGATTCTTGTTGATGACATTTTGTCTTGATTTAGCTTTTATTTTTCTATATTACTAACTACCAGAAGTCTGTATTGTCCTAAACGTGGCACCTTAGATGTCTCTGTCTGAACTTTTCAGTGGAGGATCTCGCGTGTGGTGGAGCCCTCTGCATCCATGTCTAAAGAGAAGGCCTTCTCTATAGCTGCGGCTCTGCCTATGCCTTGTCACCGCTCCCTGATGGATGAGCTCTCCAGTGCTTGCTTGCACAATGAGGAGCGACTCCCCTTCAGCCAGAATGAGTACAGCGCACAGCACATAGCCCAACAGCTCACCCTCCTGCAGCAGGTAGCACACCCTTTACGGGCCACCACCTAATGTTGTTATCCTTTCAAACCACTAGAGGGAGACATATCTCTATAAATGCACCAGCTTTTCATGTTGTGACTTGTATTCATAACTCTTGTAATGCAGGAAATGTTCCAAGGATGCCATCCAGTTTATTTCCTCAACTCCAGAGTACAAGGAGTCAGGGACAAAGTCTTGAACCCAAACAAGTGAGTACAAAAGCTATAAAGCCTGCATTAATCTGGTTTGATCCCACTGTGAGCCTCTGAAATAGCTTCAGTGCACCTTGGCAAACGATCACAGGTCTCTGGCCCTCTATTATGAAAGGATTTTTGGCGGAGAGCATTTGAATGTTTATTCAAAATCACCCACAGCAGTTCAATTATGTTGAGAAGTGTTGACTGTGAAGGTCATTGTGTATGATTAACATCATTTTCATACCACATCAAACATTCAGTGACCTGTATAGAAAAACCGTTAAGCTTCCTCACTCACCGATTCAGTTTTCTCTGCTTTTCCATCCACTCTTTATGCAGAGTGTGCGTTCCATGTTGCAGCCCTGTCTGTGCTCCTTTTCTGCACAGTATATGAGGTCCAGATGACTTGATATTAAGATTATTACATATTTATACAGTTATATATATATTTTTTTTAATATAGTTTCCATCAACACCGACACGATTTGGCATGAATGCCATTAATTTGAATATTTTATGATATTTAAAACTCCAACATAAAGTTGGTCTTCATTCTCTGCAGGTTAAAACACATGAACTCTGGGAAATCCATCAAGTTGTGAATTTTACACATGTAGCACATAGCAGGAGATAGTCTCTTTCAGATGTGGAACTGGAAATACTCGAGCATGCAGGGGGCAGAGCTCTGGACAGGCACGCTCTCTCACTGAATTCACCAGACTGTTACGTGAGGAAATCTGTTCAACTGGAAATCACACTGACTTAGGACTAGGGAGTTTTCAGGTTAAAGACACTTTGGTTGTGATCTGACTGTGTTGAACATTTGTGTTCTCACATATTCAGCTCAAACTAAATGACAATTAAAGTGACAGCCCTTCTATTGTCTCTGTAGATGGTTGTCAAGTCCACACTTCTGCCAGTGCCAAAAGTCTTGGCGTGGTCTTGGACAATACTCTTTCCTGTAGCACCCACAATAAAGTCTCCCATACAGCCTACTTGCACCTACATAACATTTCTAGACTACACCCTCTTCTTTTTCAACACAGCACACAAATTCTGGCTCACACCCTGGTCTCATTTGGATTATTGCTATGACATTCTCCCTGGTCACTGTAACGTTTGGGTTGTTTCAGTGGTGAAGAGGAGGCGGAAAACGTGCTTAGCAGACGGTCAAAAACGCACAACCACACTGGTACTGGGAATTCCACAGTGCTGTTCTTTAATAAACATTCTTCACCAACCTTATAAAGCCCGGTCGAACGGCTGCTGCATTATCAAACATGAAAACAAGCAGAGTTCATACAACCCGTAACATCACAAAAGTTGGGGACAGATAGAAAAGTAGAGGTCCGCCTCGATTCATGCATTGGTCTGCCAAAAACGCTTCTCCCGCGCATTCTACAGGGGAGTGGTGGCGCACACTTGTGACATCACTACCAAAAGTGTAGGCTGTCGTAAAAAGGCACTACATAATTACGACTGTTACATCACCTTACCCAAAAAAACCTTACTAGGCTCCAAACGGTACAGCACTGCAGCAAGAAGCATCACCCACACCAAGCTCACCTATCATATTACACCTACTCTCATCCAGGTTCTTTGGATCCCTATTCCCCAATGCATCAAATACAAGATTCTGTTCCTCCTAGGCCTCCTTGACTTGGCACCTCCATATTCCTCAGAACTCCTTCATTCTCACACCCCTTGCTGTGTGTTATGCTCAGCCTGAGCTACTCTCCCCTCTGTTGGTCATTTCAGACTTAACGCCATGTGTAGCATGGCCGTTAGCTGTGTTGCACCTCTTTGGAACTCACTGTCACTTCACCTCCATCAGCTAGACTCTGTGACACAGTTTCAATCACAGGTCAAAACCCGCCTTCTGGCATCAGCATATCAACTGTAACCATCATGTTTTATATTATATTATGTTTTCTTCTGGGCTCTGACTCTGCTTTAACATTCATAGCCTTTTAAAAAGATGATCACTTTACGTTGAAAAGTGAAAGATTAAAAGTTGATTTGATATGCTTTTACAAAGATTTCTGCCTGATTTATTTCAGTCCTGCTGAGCAATTTTCTGCTCATAGACAGATAAAAGATGGTACACAGCCAAATTTTTTTAGTGGTGTTTTCCAGTGGAGGTGTTCCTACATCTCAATTTCTTCTAACAGGAATGTGGCACAGCATATTCCACCAGCAGAGGGAAGCAGTGGGCTTGGACGCGAGGGGCCACCTTCAGAAAGTTACCTTCAGCGGCTGCTCGTGTATGCTGATAGTGTCACTAACTGGATCTCTGCTGAAATAGTCATCTGTGACTCTGTCAAGGTGAGAGAAGCCATAACTCATGATAGTAGCAGGGTCAGGTGGGAATAAAGCGCAGTCATTACTGTCACAGCATGGACACAGACTCTCATGTCAGTCCCAGGCTGTGCGCCATGTTTCAACTTCTTTTTTTAAATTGTTCCATAAGTTCTCTTTTGTGTCTGACAGAAAGCTGAGAAAATCAATGAGAATAAATTTTTACTATTATTATTGGTAATATAGTTGTCCTTAGTAAACACACTGGAGAAAATATTAAGCTTATTTCGGATGTATCTGCGCATTCAGAACATTTCTCATACTGACTTGACAGATACTCCAATTATTCAAAGTGCATTAAAGCTGTCTTTGCACTTTAACCTCACCTCAGTTTCCTTCATTATTTACCTCCTGCTTTCACTTCATTTTACTGCTTACTCTTTCTGTGACAGTATGACAGGGTTCAATCCTTCCCTATCAAACAACTCGTGGAAATTAAAATTTTAAACGTTTTAAGATTTGAACACTTTTAACGATCTCAGCTGTCCCTCTAAAGGTGCTTCAGTTTAAACCACAGCTCCTGTGCAACATCTCAGATGAAATTGCAAACATGTTAAATCATTTTCACAATGTTCACAAGTATGATTTTTTTTTTTAAGAAAGTAGATGAGTAATGCAAGCATAAAACACAATGTCCACAATGCACTTTGGCTACATATATTTTTCATATTTTGCAAGCGTACATGTTTAATTATGCAGTCTGAGAGCACGGCTTGATTTTTTGCATTTTGCTTTGTCTGGCATTTTTCTTTTCTTTTGCAATCTCTCCTCTCTTGCAGAAACAAGTTGCTTTGCTGACCAAGTATCTCTGGATAGGAAAACACTGCTACGAATCGAGGAACTTTGCCACGGCCATGCAGGTCCTTGGTGGTCTGGAGAATGTGATTGTCAGGCAATTACCGGTAAAGCTCCGCAGCATAAATTCCTCCTCACACAAGTTTGTGTAATAAGTCAGTGCCCCTCAAGCTAAATGTTTTGCTCTTCTGTGAGAGCGCTTGGATGGCGTTTAATTAGTTTCACAAATGAAAAATTAAAATTGATGCATTCAAATAAGATGTGGAAAGAACAAACACATTGAGGAGGAATGTGGCCCCCCGAAAAGAAGCGATTAAAAGAACAGAGTTGAGAAAAGAGAAGAAATTTCCATATATTCATCTGAAGGGAGGTTACATTCATTGACTGTTGATGTATGGAAGCCGCTGTACATTCCCCTTCGTTTTGGTAGTGATTAATAAAACTACTGTTGCCTTTGCCAACAGGCTTGGAAACATCTGTCGTCCAAGGTGTGCGAGATCCTGGAGGAGCTACGAGCCGTGCAGGTGTGTGTGCTTGTGTGTGTGTCAGCATGAGCACACACGGATGGTGTTTGTAACTGAAGGCTAGGATGGCCACATATTGTGAAACTGGGCTGCAGGGCAAACAAATCAATAGAAAAACAGCTTCAAGCTACTTTCCTGGGTGCTGCGTGCTTACAGCTGGTTCTTCTTCCCAAAGTTTCCCTTAAGAAAACTGATTCATTAAACAGCATGAAGCACTGGACAACTTCTCTATTTAGCTGTAAGAGAAACTGTATGCTCTATTGACTTTGAAATTTGAAAGTTGACTTTTTTGAAAATCGTCTGAGGCTCTCAGTCTCATCTCATTCCCACTCTCGGCTCTGCACTGGACTCCATCAAAGTGTCTTTGACTTAATTTTCTCTTCCAGTAAGAACTTATTTGCTCACTGTGTGAATGTGTTACTTCCTAATCAGGTTTTTCTGAAGAGTGATGATCTTTGTCTCATGGGAGGTGAACATACAACAAAGAAGCCCACACTGCCTTCAGCCCACATCCTTGCCATGCACGTGCAGCAGCTGGAGATTGGAGCTTTCACTCTCACTACTGGGGCTTACAAATGGACCAAACTGAGGTACACTGTGGTCAAAAACCCAATCAGTGATCAACCAGACGCTGCCACAGATAGGATTCTGAAAATACTGTAGTCTCTATGAGCTTATACAACTTGTACAGTGAATAACCATTAGTCGGCTTCACAGTCAGCTGTCAATGAATTCTTGATTCAGACATCAAATGTATAAATTCCAGTTTGCTTTACAGGAATGTTTCCAGCTTTGTTGATAAGGTTATTCAACTTTTTAATTCACTCTGATATGGCTGACTAGTTCCAGTGATGATGGATGTGCAGAGGAAACGATGGATGGATGGATGGATGGATGGATGGATGGATGGATGGATGGTACTTTGGATGCCTTTTTATCCCTAATAATGAAAACAGTGTGGGATATGAGGCAGGAACATTGGATGATTCCTACCCCACACCCACGTTTCTGTAGGTCAGATGAGAACTACTGTGCTAATAATACACCTGGTGTGTAGTGCATTAATAATATAGTAATAATTGGACTATTTCCATTTATTTGGCTTAATTTGTAAAGACCCCTCAAGACAAAATAGAAATGCCGTTGTTATATTTCACTGAAAATTTTGAATTGCTGGACACACAATAACCCCAACTTCACTCAGATTTCCGTTCTCCTATTTCAAGTGTCCAAGTTGTACACTGAACCACCATTTGTTTTTTTGAGCTGTGATGTCACTGGCTCCTTTCTGAATATGGAAAGGACCTTACAGTGTCAAAATAATATATGTGCAACACTTGGCAAAACACATTGATGATAAAACACTGCATTAATTAACTTAAATAAGGAAAAATTCATGTCACGTTAGACTCAACTGGAGTTGCTTCTGTCTCATTTCATAGAAGCCTATACAGACTTGTTGGATAAGTATGGCTAATTCTCATAAAATTGAATATCTAAGTCTATATTATGTGTATTATTTTTATATGAACTATGTACAGACATTACACAAACACAAATGCCAACACATTCTGCGCAGTCATCAAGAGGACTGCTAACTAATGACTGGCTAATCCCAATGATATAAGGTGTGACTCACCAGATTAGATGTTAAGACTGCCAGTAGCAAATGATAAATTATGCTGTGTTCTACAGTGACACAAAATATGAACAGTTAGTGTCATTAACTTAAAATTAGCTCACGCCTCATATTCTGTGAATTCATCTGTGATAACGTCAGCCAACAGGATGCATTTTTCTTGTGCCCTTCTCTCTCACTCCAATATGGCTGACCAGATGCTGAGGTCACAACAAGCGGCGGCTGGATGGTAATGACACAGCTGTTGAATTTGGGGTGTCGATGAGGGTAGCAGTAGCACCAGATGGTGCCTGTGGGATGGGGTTTGATTGGAAGAAAAGGTTTTTCAGGCCAGATGCTGAGAGGTGATGCAGTGTAGCCAGATGCTGGGGTCAGGAGATCTAGCAGAGGAAGCAGAGACAGCTGGTTACCGTGGGCCCTGGGTTATTCCTGCTCTCTCTAAACCAGGTCACAGACAAAGCTAAGAATGCTGCTAACAAGAAAACAACACTACCTAGATATTCTTATTATGATGTCACTGTTGCTTATTATGTGTCCCTACAGTATTTCATGTTCTGCTCATCCTCGTCCTTCTGTCATTGGTTGTAGGAGCATAGCAAAGGTTGTGAGTCAGGTCCATGCCTTCCAGGAGGCTGTGTACCCTTACAGCCCAGACCGGGACCTGCAAGCCTACCTTCGCCGCCGCATTGCCCGATTCACCACCTCCGACATCCACCTCTTGGCCGCCAACAGCGATGCCAACTTCCAGCAGTCGAGCGAGCGCCAAACACGGAGGATACAGGACACGCTGAGGAGGGTGAAGGCCACCTTCCAGTGAGACATGCCTTTATCACACTTCTCAGCCTGGACTTCGAGGTCACCTACAGGTCCACACCTGGACATATCCAAGCCCAAACTGAGGCGCCATGCCCAAACCGCAGTGAGCAGATGCTCCCCGGTCCTGGATTGGGAAATATTTTCTGATGTTATTCACTGTTTGTCAAACACTCCTTAACTTAAGTGAGTAAAATACAATCTGAGGTTCACAGCTCACTTTTTTATGAACAGGTTCTGCTGTTTTTCTCATATGCTTGATTTTTTATGTTAGCATTGTTCCTATATACCAACAGGAGTAGAGGGTAATGTTTGTATTTGCAATGATTCTTCCTCAGCTGATACTGACATTCTTTCTCATTATTTGTCAAATGACCCTGAAATTTAGCTCTTAAAGCTTGTAAATAGTCTTATCTAGACTGAACGTGGTGGCACTGTATGTCCAACAACAAGATCGGATTAAAAATGTGGCAATGTGGGTTATTGTGGGAGGGCATGAGACCCCTAAAAGCCAAAACTTCCTTTATATAGCATTGTGGTAATATATCAATTATAGGATGTTTAGAATATGCACCACTAAACCAAAATATCTACTTATATGTAATAAGCCTCAAGGGGGACTTCAGTGAGTAAAACTGTCACCTCATAATCTATATGAAAAAGCTTTTCCACATTCAATAAGGCTATCGTTATATTTACATTACAATTGACAGATCATAGCAGATCTATAAAATCAGCAAGCTTCACATTAAGAGTTTTTGTAACTTCTTTACAATTCAAACAATTTTCCTTCACAGCAGTTTCTATACTTTTCAAAGGTATCCACAGGGCTGAACGGAACCTCTGGCAGGCGG
This sequence comes from Pterophyllum scalare, assembly GCA_024447675.2. Classification (NCBI taxonomy): domain Eukaryota; kingdom Metazoa; phylum Chordata; class Actinopteri; order Cichliformes; family Cichlidae; genus Pterophyllum; species Pterophyllum scalare. The sequence continues at coordinate 38,529 of JAMQGT020004063.1, forward strand.
GTTCTGGTTGCATGTTTGACATTTCTGCTTTAGTTTGTAGCACACTAATAAAAGTTTGTGCTTATCTGTTACTCAAAATTTAGCAACACGTTAAACTTTGAGCGTAAACGTGACTCTCAAACTTCAGCATGTTTGTCATTGTGAGCATATTAGAATGCTGACGTTAGCATTTAGCACAAAGCACTGGTGTGTCTAAGGATAGCCTCTCAGAGCTGATGATCGTTGTGGTTGTCATAAGAGCTGTATATCCGTTTTAAAGACAGCGCCTGCTCAACTACACTTAATATTGCTCGCCAGCCCATAAGCCAAAAAGATCTCCTAGCTTCTAGAGAGAGCATTTTCAAGTAAATGATGCTCTTGTGTCAGTTCTTTGGGATTTTCATCCTTGGCTAGGAAGATAATCACACTGCCTGGACTTTGTCATAAATCCTCTTCTTTGGTTTCATTATGATTATTGTTGATTTCAGCTCGGTGAATATACGAACAAAGATGGTCTCCAACCTGTGGAAAATGCAGGCTCTTTTCTATTTTATACACAAACATGACTGAAGTAATTGTGTCAAAATACAGTTAAAGAGAGAAATAAATACTGTGATTCTGCACAAACAGCAGTCACTGCGTAAAGTGAATGTGACTGAGAGATTATTGGACACTCCATTATTCCAGCTCATATTCTGCTCACATGGTGCATATCCCTAAATTACTCTGGCCACACAGCAAACCTATGGAACTTGTGTAATAGCAGCAGAGAAATATGGTGCATAATGCACAGGAAATAGTGGAGGCAAACAGATTGCGAATTCTTAATCCAGCCATCTCAGTCATTCAAATAAAATCAGTTTGCTGTTGCTGAATGGTGTTTCACTTGTAGAAAACTGAGCAAATACGAAGCAGGATCATTTCTTTTTGTCTTTTTCAAATTTCAACACAGAGATGGGAGCAGATCAATTAAAGGACAACTCTGAATGTTCGATCCCTGCAGTGAAGGGATCCAGTGGCACAGTTTGGCTCCACTTGTCCCCAAAGAGGGAAGGCTTTTTTCTGAATGATTGCCTTATTTTTATAATGAAAATGTTCTATCTATAATGAGAGTGCTTTTCTCCAGGAGAACAGTGGCCCTGTCCACTGGTCTGATGTGTTACACGGCATTCTCCACCATCACTGCCATCATAAAAACACCAAATGAGGGGTTGGCTTTTGGAAGAATGGTTTTCCATCTCTCCGGTAGCTTTCCAGACATTTGAAAATCAATGCCAATGAACACTGAAGCTATTCCTGTCACATGATGGGCAGATGCCTTCATGTTGTTCTTCCTTTCATTCCTCACAAGTCTATAGCTAGTTTGTTTACCAATTAGTATTTGAAATAAGAATTACATGACTAGATTAATGAAATATAATAATCCAATTTAAACAGTGTGACGTGTAATAATTGCATTCATTAAGAATGGTGTGTGAAAAGCAAGAGACACGCTTGCAGTTATGACAAAAACTTACCGTTACCGAGCAAATGATGGACCGTAATGAGATGTCAGCGTGCAAAATGTTATTGGAGGAGCGATGTTCAGTCTGTGTCTGCTGTCTGTTTTCCTGCCCGCGCTCTCGCCTCTGCGGTGAAACTCACCGTGGAGATGGAATGTGACGTGCTATAAAGATTTGCTTAATTTAGCCAAATAAATGAGATTTTATAATCCTTCTCTTGCCAAAGCGTATTATTGTCAGACAATATCCGTGATAGAGTGGCCATATGGCAGGTTAGAGTCCTAATATATCAGGCAGAGAATGTGCGATTGTTGGTGATGCTTGGGTTTCCCTCTTCCTGCAGTTTAGAGGTTTAAAATGTGCATTATATTCTTCTTTGTAGAAGCTCATATGTGGGAAGAGTGATAGAAATCAGACTATTGTCGAAGTAAAGCCCAGTTTTCCCTCAAATTGGGTGTTTCATATAAATATGAAATGACTGTAAACAGCACTGAAATACCAAAAAAAAAAAAAAATGTAAATATCTCAAGTCTTACTTGTTAGATGGGCTGGACATAAATGAAATATGGTAAATGTTCCAAACAACACAAAAACTTATTTATACATAAAGAGCAAGTGAAGATTCTCTGTGATGAACTGCGTCCTACAGCTGTGGTCTCTGAGCTCTCAAATAGAATTTGTGCATCATTTTTGTTAGAGGATATCTGAAAGGTGTCATCTGTTCAAAATCAAACTTAAAAGCAACTCTTGTATGAGTGTTAAATGAAGTCATGGAGTATCAGTGGGATTTGAAGCATGTAAGGAAAGGAGGTGGAATACTCAAATATTTATCATTTTAGAGTACTCATACTTTATGCATGTTTTACATTTAATAGAAAATAACTTTTTACTCCATTTGTTACCTACAGTTACTTTACATATTACGATTTTCTAGTGAAAATCCAGTAATGGGATGTATATGGTTCAGTAGACTACAGACAGGGGTCTACCTGTTGCCCACTGGGTAATTGGGCAATAGTTCTTTCATAGTGTGTCATGGGTAGTTAAACAGTTATTCTACCAGTGACCCAGGCTTTCATGACTAAAGGCTTCATTAAAACCAGAAGGTCCTAAATGCGTTGCCTTTATTTCCTACGTGAGTTAAAAAAAAAAAAAAACTGAAATTGATGCTCCAGCTGTACAAGAATAAACCCACTGGCTCAGTGCCGTTATCCAGGCTAGTGTCCCACTAAGAAAAAAAATGAATACAATCATTGTAGCTCTTCCTCAGAGACATACACAGAGAGACAGAGCTGAGGAAATAGGCTCAGTGTGCAGGCGACGTCCTGGGCCTTTTTCATTGTTATCTGACGCGATCGGGGTGCATCTTCAAAGCTTAAGAGATAAAGAGACCCCAAGGACTGAATGGTCTCCTGCCTTCACAACGACAGACTGCCGATAAAGGAGACAACTAGGGCCAGCCTCTTATCTGCTTTGTTATATAACTAAACGATCAGTTTAGCGGCATTGTCACTGGGCCGCTGCCTGCGGAGATATCTCAGCAGAGGACCAGTCCCACAGGTTAGGCGCTTTCTCTTGGAAAGCTGTCTGTCTGGTTATTTGGCACCAAACTGATATTCCTCAGCTACCAGATAGTGGAGCATACCAACAAGTAAAAGCTTACCCTAATGAACAGGGCTTATACTTTGGATAGTGAAATTCTATTGACCCATCCCTTATAAGTACTTTTTTTAGTGTTATATGTATGTGTCGCCTTTAGGACGTGAACTACTCAATAAGGAAAAAAATAAAATAAATAAGGATTACTCAAATCTTTTCTCTGGGCCTGTTTGCCCTCTCCACGGCTTCCTCGCAGCTTGTTTTGGCATATTTGCATGTGAACGAGGCGACAATCGGTCTTAATTGTGTTGCTACTGTAATGCCTTTGATCTGTAATGTTTGAAGTGCCTGTGCCAAACGCTGGTTCTTGGGTAACTGGCGCCAGCGCTGAGCGGGGTATCAAACACATGTCGATATGAAACCACTGGAGACCATTGTGCTCTCCATCTGATTGCAGTGCGAGCTCGAGGGCTACAGGTATAAATGTGATAATGGCGTTAGAAATGGCTCCAGAGTTAGGTGTTACGCGTACCACCTTATTTGTTAAGTGTTTATTTCTGCCCGGTTACTGTTGCATGTCTCTTGGGGAATTATTGTGTCTTTCATCGTGTTAGACAGATTGATAAGCATGGAGCTCAGAGGCTCAGCCTGTGATTTCAGATGGAACTGTCCTGGTTAAGCAAATATACTTTTTCAGCAAAGAGCCGTAAATGTTTACCGTAACAAAACATAACTGTTACGTAAAACCATCTGAAAAAATAACTGATTATAACTGAAATGTACTCAATTTACTTACCCACCATGTGTCATTTGTTTTGTTCCTCTACAGCCCTGTTTTTTTTGTTTGTTTGTTTTTTCAGAAACGTTGCAGAGTAATCATGCAGCTATCTCACTAATGTGGCAGCAGCTCCTTCTTCTGAGGTTTCTTGGTAAACATATGTGCGATCACGTCACAGACCTCAGTCAAGCAGTTTCAGGCTACTATAGCCTACGCTCTGTGAGTCCTGACTTAAGCCAGTCTGTCTAAACTGAAACCCGTCAGTGACCTGTAGCAAGGCCCGTTTCTTCTTTCCGCGCCACTGTATGCATGCAGCACCCATATGAAATCATGTTACTCCCACAGCTGCGGCAGATCCAAGTCAGTGGGTCTTTTAATATTTATTTTCAGGTTTTATTAAAAAATATATCATCCATGCAAAATGTATTAGCAATTATATTCATGCAAATAGTTTTCAGTTTAAACTAATTTCAGTTTCAATTCGGAGAAATTGTGAACTCGAAGGTTCCACAGGCCCAGCGGCGCCAAGTCTTGACACACTCACAGGATATGTAAAGTCTCATTATCCCCTAATCATTGGAATCAATCAGGCATTAACAAGGGTCTCTACATATGCAAATTGCAGCGAGGGTCAGACCCCTATAAAAGCTGACCGTGGCCAGGAGACACCCTCTGACACTTGGTGGATTTACATGTCACTCTGCACTGCAAACATGGTGAAATACTTTTCTGTGGACTGGCTGGCCCAGAACGATTACAATACCATTAAGGAGCATTGTGCTGACATGGATACTACCCTTACCTGCAAACCTCATATTCCCTGTATGGTTCAGCCAAACCCACCGCCCTTTGGCGAAAGTTACCTGCAGACAAAATTCAAAGTAGGAAAAGCCTTCGAATACTTGGAACCAGCGGAGCGCTTCGGACCCCAGGATGTTGCTCTGTGCTCACCGCTGGATTCATCAAACTGCACCTCACCGAGTAAGTAGCCTACAACTCCTCGCTTTAAACCAATAGTCGACCTTTACTCAGGGGGTAAAGTTTGTTACTAGACTTTTCCTTCTTTAAGTTTCTGACGTCAGCGAGTACCTCTCCGGCTATGAAGGCGAACCAGTTTCCCCGGAGCGCCTCTCTGTGGGCGAGGGGAACGAGGTGAGGACAGACGGTGGACCACAGCGCCGGGTGCGCACAAAGTTTTCGCCTGAGCAGATCGAGAAACTAGAAAAAATATTCATCAAGCAGAAATACTTGGACTCCGGAGAGCGAGAGAAGACCGCACAGAAGCTGAACCTCACAGAAACTCAGGTGAGAAGCGTCTGTGAGCGCAAATAAATTCTTTATTAATATTTGGGTTTCTAAAGAAATAGACACCCCTCCCCAGTTGCGCAGTACCGTGGATGCTAACATAATTGTTTTTCGTGTCTTAGGTGAGGACCTGGTTTCAGAACAGAAGGATGAAGCTGAAACGGGAAGTTCAGGACTATCTCACTCCTCGTGTCCCGCCTGTTATTTTTCAGCCTCTGCCTCCGGTTCAATACCGCAGCGTGGCCGGACATCTACCGCATTACACTGCTACGGGCCATCCCTTTTACCCTCTACCAGTCCCGCATCTCCTCCCCCATCAGCATATGCCTCATCACTACCGTCATCAAACAATGATACACCACCCACATTTTTACTGATGAACTGTCACTCTGACCGACATGATCCGAGAATGTGCAAAAAATGAGTTATTTGTTTGATTTTGTATAAAATGAAACATTTTGTATGCAATTAAAATAAACTTTATTTATTATTTAATAAATTTTATCCTTTAAACAAAAGCTGTTGACTTTTTTCTATTGTTATCAGTTATAAGCATTAAGCTGATATGATCTTGCAGGATTAGTTTCACATAAATAGCTCATCCTGTCTTTCATCATAAAGGAGGGTGGGTCTGGAAGAAAGCAATGATAAAGGTGGCTAAAGGTCACAGAACACAAAGTGGATCTCCTCATTTGACTATATAAACAAATCCTAATAGATTAAATCAATGACGATTCTTAAGCAAGTCCTAAGAAGAAAATAGCAACAACTTTTATTTGCTACAAAGATCAAATCTATAATAAAAACCCTATTCATGCTTCTGCTTCTCCATTGTTTATTAGCAAAGACTGATGTTTGTCCTCACTATTGCACTTCAAACGCCAGCTAACGGAGAGATCATGGTTAACAATTAGTCCTAATTAGGCCGCTCACTGAAGAGTTAACACTGATCACAGGGGCTCTGACCTGGCTCCAGAGAGTCTGGAGTTTTGTATTGTTAAGGGATCTGATCACTGATGTGAAGTCTGAAGCCTGAGGTTAAAACCTGATTATATGATGAGATCTGGAGATAGCGAGCTTGATTCGAAACTAATTAAAGGTCAAAATGAGGCGTCGAAGGGCTCCTGCTTAAAATCTTAAACTTTCTATTCAAAATAAAGCTTATGTAAGAACACGGGAATTAATTGGTTGCTATAAACAAATGTTCAAATGTTTGGGAAACTAAACAGCAACCTGCAGGATCCCTGCTGTGTGAGGTTTCAGCTGGCCCGAGGCAAACATAGTCAACAAAGATCAAAGGAACTTTCTCACTTTCTGTCGATGTCCTCGCACTGCAGTCACACACCCACCCGGTCCTACCGTGAGACAAAAAGGCATCACTAGGTTACTCAATGGGCATTCCACTCACACACACACACACACACACACATATATATATATATATATATATATATATATATATATATATATATATATATATATATATATATATATATATATATATATATATATATATATATATATATATATATATATATATATATATATATATATATATATATATATGCTCACATCCGAGGTTTATAATCATGGCGGATATAGCCATGATTCGCTCTATGCAGACATCATTTAGTTTCAAATGGCAGGTAAATGATACTCAGACTCAGCGGCGCCAGGGCATCTAAGCACGACCTGAGAAAAAGTGGAATCCTGCCTCTATTAACCTCTATTACAACCACCATCAAGCCCCCATTGTTCCGGTGAGGTCCCTTTGCATATGCAAACACAGAAGTGTGCCCCTCCTATATAGCGGCCAAGAGTCATCCATGCAAACACACATACACCTCACAACTACTGCTTCTGTCCACAATGGCCAACTTTTCTGTGGAGTGCCTTGCCAAGAGTTATTACGAAAAGATGATTCCTCAGACAAAAGATGCTGCGCTTCATTCGGAAGATTTTGGCGAAATGGAAGAATTCACAAACGAATCAAGAAGTCAGTACTCTTCAACCTCGCCAAACAGTAAGTTCACTGATAAACTTTGTTTTAAGGGTTGCCATAGCTGACCCTTTGTGTGCGATTTGCGTTAAATTAAATTAATTTTAAAAAAAATTTCTTCAGACAGTTGTGGCAACTCTTCTGGGTCTGAGAGCGAAGTGGGAGATGACAGCGAAGGGGAAGCGACCCAGCAGAGGAGGTTAAGGACCAAGTTCACTTCAGAGCAAATTAGCAAACTGGAGAATACTTTCAGGAAGCAAAAATACCTGGGCGCTACACAGAGGAGGAAAATTGCAGAGGAGCTGAACCTTTCTGAAACTCAAGTAGGTTACGTGCATGCTTTCCAAAGGCCCCCTCAGTGGAACTGTGAAGCTCTGCAAGAGTGCTTAACAAAAAAAGTTAATTTTCATTACTATGTCGCCATGTGGTTACCCGATCCAATTTGATGTAAATGTGTTTAGTGTGTGTATATAAAGAATCACTGTACTTTTAATTTGTGCACAAATGAGCTGTACTTATGGGCTGCTTTGCCTCTCATAGGTGAAAACGTGGTTCCAGAACAGGAGGATGAAACTGAAACGGGAGGTTCAGGACAGGCGTACGGAGTTTCTGACAGTGCAGACCGCTCTCCTGTCTCCGATGCTGTTTCAGCACCCCTTCTTGAGTGGACAGCTCCCTGGCAGCTGCGGCTTCTACCCACAGTTGCAGCCACTCCACAGGACGGCGCTCCCCGGTCCTCTGCACCAGCACCGCTCCCACCCTGTTATCCTACCACCAACAAACTTCTTCTGAACTTTCCTGAACTTTTATCCCCCAAAATATCTGTCTAGAATCTAGATTTTTTTTTTATTTTTTTTTTACCACTGCTCTCTCTAAAAGAGAGGTTTAAAAAGTTGTGAATACAATTGCTTTTATTATATCTGAAGCGCTGCACTAGACATGTCTTGATGTTGTATGTCTCAGTTAAATAATGTAAATATATGTGCTGGAAGTTTTCCATGGTTTATGTCAAAAATAAACGCTGCATTTTCACGTCTTCGTCTTTCTAAGGAAGTGGTTTAGATTGGCATTCTCGTAAAAGAATTTTAACACAATGTGAAATTACAACAAAGTTTTATAAATGAAAAAAGACAGCGGTTAAAAGTTTGGCGGATAAATACTGGCGGACAGAGTGTCATGCACAAGATGTTACATGACGTTTTGATTAAAAAGACAATATCCGTGAGAATGAACTGACAACAAGGTCTCATAATCGCAGAATCGGATCCTGTGTGTTGCCATCTGTTGCAACATCGACGTTAACTGTGACAAAAGGAACAAATGGTGCGGTTCGGTGTGCCTCTCCTCACCATATTCCAACGTTTCATTCTCTCTGTTTCTGTCCCTTTTTCATTCTTTTTATTTGCCCTCATTCTCGTTCCTTCCTGTTGGTTTTCCAGCCTTGTACAGACAGGCACCTGGTTAGTTTTCTAATGTCCACGTCGATTCAGAGCATGTAGTGGCATGAATCATATAACAACAAACAAAACAGCAGACTATGTTTGTGCAGACAGGCCCGCCTGTCTCTCTGTCCTGTAGAGACACCAAGATGAAGTTGTTGCTCCAGCTCTTGGCGTCCGCTGGCAGTGCTCCACGCTGAGCCTGCCCTCCGCTGCTTAAAGATTTGCTTGTTCAAAGGGATGTGAGAGCGGATCTAGCTGCGAGATCATTGAGCTTCATTGAGATCTATTGTGTGACCACTGAACTGTTCGCACTTACTTGAAAGACAGAGAGAAGGCGCCATCAAGTCTGCCCAAGGTGTATATTTGCTCACCTTAAAGTCATTAGTTGGCACTAGCTAAATACAGTCAGGTCAGTAAGTATTTAGACAACAACACAGTTTTTGTAATTCAGCCTCTGTACGCCACCGCTGCGGACTTTAAATCAAATAATCAAAATGTGAGTGAAGTGCAGACTTTCAGCTTTAATTTAAGGATTTTAACAAAAGTATTTTTTTTTTTTTGAGATCACTAAATACTGTGTTTCCTCCCTTGAGATGCTCTGATAGGCCTTTACAGCAAGTACCATCAGTTGTTGCTAATTTGTGCATCTCTTTGCCTTCAGATTTGTCTTCAGTGACTGAAAGCATGCCCTATTGGGTTGAGATTAGGTGACTGGCCTGCCCAATGAAGAATATCTTTGGCTTGAGAAACTCTTAGTTTGCCTTTGTAGTATCCTTTGAGTCATTAACCATTTGAACTGTGAAGTGCTGTCCGATTAGTTTGGCAACATTTGGTGGAATCTGAGCAGAGATTTTAGCCCTGTACGCTTCAGAATTTATCCTGCTACTTCTATCAGCTGTCACATCATCGATAAACACTAGTGAGCCAGTTCTACTGGCAGCTGTATATGTTCATGCCCTAACACTGTGTCCACATTGTGTTAGCCGTGTCCATTTTGGTTCTCCATACTTTTATAATGATGGAAAGTTAATGTTGGTTTCATGTCTCCAAAGAATTTTCTCCAGATGATGAGGCATGTGATGTATGTGGAGCCTTTAGCTGGCTACATGTTCAGCAGCACACTGAATGTTTGGAGTTATTTGGTAGGGCCTAAAGCCAGTGCATACAAATAATTTCAAAAGAAAATAAAGGCTGTCATTTCCCACCAGGAGGCACAATTATCTAAAAGAGATGATTAGACTTGCAAGCATCACTAACTACTATAATGAGAAGAACATATTAATTTAAAGGCTTACTGGACCACATATCTATTTATTCTGCACCTCTGCTCAGTCCTCCAGATAGTGAAAAGCCTCAGTCTGCAGCATTAGCTGGGATAGTTCCTAGTGGAGACATCAACATCAATCAATGATCCATTGTGAGAGGGCAAAGATGTGGTGAATTAAATGACAATGAGTGTTTCACTGATGCTTTTTGGACAAGGTGAATGAGTAGGTGAAGAGGTGCCAACAGTCACATAATGCTGCAGCTGGATGGCTGCACAGAGACTGATAGGAGTCAGTCTCAGTGGTTAAAAGTAACTTATTACATTTATCCAAGCACTGTACCCCTCTTATTCTGTTAATTATATCACAATCTCAGATTTTGGCTCTTATAAAGGGGCCCAAACCTTGACTCCTAAAAAAACTTTGCTACATTTACAGATTAAGACACAGGTAAAAAATTAAAGGACAGCTTGGACTGCTGACCCTTACAGTGAAAGGATTAAGTCGACCTGCTATGCTGTGAGTGGCATTTAGGATGGCATGGTTTGGCGCCCCAACCTCCACCACTTTAGAGGGGAAGGGTTACTGCAAATCAATTCAATGCTGTTATGCTTGGACAAAATTTTTCTCTCAGATTGAAGGGCTCGCTTCCATCTGAGATGCTCTCATCCACTGAGTAAGAAGGGCCATTCGGCGGTTTGATCAGTATGAGCTAAATGTTACGGCCTTCACACTCTGCAGATCTCCACTGTGGTGAACGCCTATGGGAGACTTTTCATTGATGTGTTAGACAGTTCTCTCCACCACCACCATCAAAACATGCAATGACAGAATATCTTTTGGAATAATTAATGCCCGGAAGCACTGAAACTGCACTGTTACCACTTGGTGGTCTGACACCTTCCTTTATATATATATTTTTTCCATTAATTTGTCATGTGTCTGGCTGCTTTGGAAAATTTTCAGTTTTGTACATTAAACCTATTGCATTGCTAAAAAATATAGTTTTTCTCAACATTTTTTGACTTGTGACCTCTTACAAAAAAGCACTATGTTTCAGTGGTCCCATGCTTCAGATTCTATGCATTACATTTTTTTCCACAAAAGAGAACTCCTTCATCAAAATCCTTCAGAAGATTTTATTAAAATAGCCACTTTAGAAGATTTCATATCTCTGAGGAAATCCTTGTATGTGTCTTTTATCTCTTTGTGCTTATTTGATCAATGTCAAACTTGGCAGGTATATTGTTAAGAACCAGACTGTTAATTATTTTACAACCCCTTTGATTTTTTATGATGCTTTAGCGGGCACTGCACTAAATCACCTAATTGTATTTATTGTCAAAACAAGGTCCGCCTCAACCAGAGAAATGCTATTTTACTTTTTTCTGGCCACTTTTTAAAATGTCTTATTATGAGTGAAAACGTTACTTTTATATAGCAAAGAAAATTAAAAGAGGATCTGTAAAAAAAATCTCCCCTTTTACTGGGTTAAAGCAGCAACACTGGGGGGATTTTGTGAGCACTGTTGTCCATCACAGTTGCTCTCCAAAAAATAGTGTATGACCAACCTCAGTTATTATGTAAAAGTATGTACTGTATGATTAAATCTCTTCAAATCCAATACCCCAAAACTTAAAGCATAAAAAGACAAAATGCATGTGATTCAACGCCAGTGTTTAACTTTATTCAAGAAATTCTCAGATTCAAACAGTCATGAACAATAATGCCACATAAACACAATATCACTTCACCCCAAACACACAGTCCCTTCACAAATGAATATGATCAAATTAAAGCTAAAAAAAATAAATAAATATAAAATTACCCGCAGCCAGTATGAGCAGTCTATGCTCTGCAGTTTTTCTCTGTAAGTTCAAGGCAGGCTGGAATCCCAGTGTGTGTGTGTAAGTGTGTGTGTGTTGGGGGAGGATGCACACTTTGAGGTCAGCTGTCATGCGGAGAAGATGATGAAATGGTTGTCTGCCTGGTGGAATACCTCTGCAGCCCCATTTTCCCATGCCTTATGCCTCTTTAAAGTTAAATCTCAAAGAAGTATATGCATAGGAAAAAGGAACAGCGAGTGCAACAAGCCCTGCTGCCCTGATTCTGGGCACTGGAACCTGGAGCGCAGGAATGACAAAAAAGCATGGAGATGCATGACTATATGTACAACAGAAGAAATAACTCCCATATTCTTTTCCTATCTGACTGGATGACATTGCTTGACTTCTAGGTATTGAATATATAAAAGTGAAATAAAATGCATAAACAGTGCTCATTTCAAAGCTTTATATTTACCAAAATATAGTTCTAATTAAAGTATTAAGTTTATAAAGCACGTACAAGCCGTGCAGAGGACTTACCCCGTAAAGTTCCCCATGAGTGTCTCCCAGGAGAGCACCTCCTGTTGACCATTTATCCCTCCACAGGGACCTTGAAGATGTTTAACAAAGACAGAGTAGCTGTTGTCTGTGCTCACTCAGCACGTCTCCTCCCCTCCTTAGTAACAAGCCACGGCGGCACACCTGTGAAGATGAAGTTTTCTACAGTACAGAGGTATACAAAGGTTGGATTCTTCTACAAAATACATTGTTTTCCTTTGCTTCAAATCCTCCAGCTAGTAGTGAACTTGTTACAGTTATTATCTGTTATCTGAAACAAGCTGTGGACGTCAGAAGCAGCTCACGGAAGAAAGGAAATATTCAGGACGCTCTGTTCCTGATGGTGGAAAAGTTTCTTATCTGTTCAGGGTTTTTTTTTTTCTTTTCTTTTTTTTCCCCCTCCCTTTCCCTCTCCCAGAAGAGAGGCCCCCATGCTTTTTAGAACTCAAGGTCTCCAGACAAGGACTCTCAGGGTGTGCTGAAGTGAAACACTGATGCCACACACACACACACACATATATATATGAACTGGTTGTGTGGTGTGTAGCTGAGGGAGTGTTATGGCATGTCAAGGCCAGTGCACCCGGCTGAAGATGAAACTGCTCTCTTTTCTCTGAGCCACTGTGTTTGTGCCTTTTGTGAGCAGCAGTCGTATATCACACGGTTTGGTAAAGGAAGATCTGTCTTAAATGAGCACCCTGGCCCAGTTGAGGTCACCTCGCACCCCAATGTAGCTGGAAAAATGCTGCTAATGAGCAGTGCAAGTTACTTAGAAGCATCATACATCTTGGTGTCGTGTCTCAGACTTTTTAGGCGTGTATGACATTTTTAATAACGCATAAATGTGTGCTGACCCAACTCAGTCTTTGAGAAAGCTGATGTGCTTTACAGCTGCAGGAATAATATATGTTGCAGGATTTTTATGGCTCTGAATCACATGTACAAATCATCAGTTGTGTTCTGATGTAGAGAGGATGATTTTTTTATTTAGATTTTATATATTTAAATTGTAGAAATGTATCCCCAAAGCTTTTAAAAGATGTCAGGAGACGTTAATGATTCCCCTGTGATGCTGGGGAGTTATCCACACTTTCCTCCATGCTTTTCTTTTTGTTTTCTATATTCAGCTATCTAGACTTGGCATTTATTGATGAATGGGGTTGCATGGTGAAGCATTGGTTAGCATTGTTGCATCACAGCTCCTGAAGTGAAGCATTCATTGTTCTCTCTGTGCTTGCGTGGGCTTTGTTCTTCCTTACATCTTTGGACTTCTTCCACAGTCCAAAGATATGGAGGTTGATTCTAAACTCACCATAAGTTTGGATGTGAGTTGAATGATTTGTCTATTTGTCCGTGTTGACTTCGTGATGGCCTGATAGCCCGTTCAGGCTGTACCCTGCCCCTCCACAGATAGGCCCAAGTAGGATAAGCAGCGAAGAAAACAGATCCATGATATATGTTCATGTTCATGAAAGAAAGAAAGAAAGAAAGAAAGAAAGAAAGAAAGAAAGAAAGAAAGAAAGAAAGAAAGAAAGAAAGAAAGAAAGAAAGAAAGAAAGAAAGAAAGAAAGAAAGAAAGAAAGAAAGAAAGAAAGAAAGAAAGTTTAATTTTTTTTACATTTTCCAACTGGTCAGACAGACTCCAAACCACCACTTGGTGGCAGCAGTCTCAAACCCTGACTGGGAGCAGTCTGAGGTCATTGTACGTATTTAATGTTATAATGTTCATTTGTTTGGAATTAAATCACTTATAGGTAAGGTTTACAGTACATATACTGCAAGTAGTGATACTGCACTGAGGTGACCTAAGTGATGCTGGTTTTTTTTTTTTGTGAGATAATCATAAAAGTATTTGATCAAGGTCAGATGGGCTATGGCATATTTGTGCACTGATTGTCAAATATGCAGTTATCAGCTTCTCTTATCAAGCTGTGCTTCATTTACAGTGAATGTGAGGTACCGGATCCTCCCCTCTTTACTCCTTCAGACACATATCTGTGAACCAAATTTCAAAAAAGACAAACACGTGTACTCTGTATTTCAGCACTTCCCCCTACGCCAACATGTCAAACTCATTCCCACCATGTCTCACGAGGGCCTGCGTGCTTTTAATTGGGTGTACTTTAACATGCAGCTTTTAAAATCCACTCTTGTTTTTTTGTTTTTTTTCTTTTTTCTTGCAGAGTGTTCCATTTGAACGGAGTGAACTTGCAGAGTTAAGCAGAAATGTCTCACTCTGCAGAAAAAAAGGCAACAAAAGCTGCTTTGTTCATCTAAACACATCTGCCACGGAGCAGGAACGAGTTCCCTCAGAAGGCAAAACGCAGTTTTAGGATTTGACACTTTGACAGGGTGGGAGTATGATATTTCCAAAATCACAACACAACCAACACCTGTAGTTGTCTTCGAGCTTAAATTGGTAATTTGGGGGAATCCCTCATGTTCATTAGGAGAAAACAGAGGCTAGGTGCACTCTGTAAACATTGTGTTTGACTCACAAATACTACCTGCTGAGCAGGTTTGTGTATTCGTAGGGAAAATGCAAATTACTTCTCGATGTACACTAGTGCAGGAATATGCATCATAATCATTGTTACCCATGCTTTATGAAGATGTCTCCAGTCAGAGGTTATAATGATCTTTAACCAAGATTCAAGAGATTACAAACATTTATTATAAAATCATTAACATTCCCCAGAAGATGCAGAGTATGGCCCTCAGTGATCTCACTGGCACAGTGTCACCTTTTGGCTTTTAGGAAAATACTTCAGCTATTTACAGAGCTGGCATTAAACCTGCCCTGATCCCCAAAGAGCCAAACCCAGCTGACTGGGGAGTGGGAAATCCCTGAGCTTTAATTTTGCACCACCAGTAGGTAAAAAAAAAGCATCATGGCAAGTGGTTCATTTGACAAAGTTAGACTTTGACTATAGCTTTACTGAAAGAAAAAACAAGTGCATATATTTCAACTATCTTGAGTAGATACAACCTATAAACTCTGGGTACATAGGATTCCTTTTCCAGTCAAAAACAAGGCCGACTGGAAACTCCAGCAAATGTTTGCCTGCTGAAAGAATTCAAAAAGTTACAAGGACATTTCAGTGGGAGAATGCAACAGAGTCCTACGGTGTGTGTATATATATATATATATATATATATATATGTGTGTGTGTGTGTGTGTGTGTGTGTGTGTGTGTGTGTGTGTGTGTATGTATATATATGTGTATATATATATATATATATATATATATATATATGTGTGTGTGTGTATATATCCCTATCCCCTTCTCTGAGCAGTGCAGTAATTCTTGTCAGTCACACTCAGGATATTTTCTTTGGGCAAATAAAATCGACAGAGTGCTCATTTCTGTTTATTTTCAGGTTACTGCACTCTCTGAAAACTCATTACCATCTCATGACTCACTTCACAACATTGTTCTAAAACTGCAATTTTAGAGCCATGCTTTCCTCCTTTTTGTGTTGTTATGTCATTTGTCAAATTAGTTCAGAGTTAGCCTTGGGCTATGCTACTTTTTACATCTTTTTTAGTTTTTGGAAAACATCTGTAATTTGGCTCTATAGCCAACAGATAAAAAATAATGTACAATGCGTCAAATATTATATGCCAGTGGAAAAAGAAAAAAACATCAAAAAATTAAGATGAATAAAACTGAAAAGGTTGTAGAGTATTTAAAGATTTTTAAATATTTTTGAAATGGAAAAGGTCAGAATACAGTTTAACTAGAGGATCAATTCATGTCTAAATATAATAAAGAAAAAGTTGTCTTCAAACAGACAGTGGGCCAGTCTTTCAGCTGCTCCTTTAGCTGGGTACGAGTCTCCTCCCAGGATCAAACCAGCAATGAATGCGTTAACCACTGCACCATTGAGTCTCTAACAGACCAGTCTAATACATTTCTGTTTAATGAGTGAATATCTGTAAATAGCAACATTCAGAATATCCTCTGCCAGTCCCACTTCAAACCCATTTTACTAACTTAAACATTTCTACTGAATATGATTATAAACAGGAGCCATTAAGAAAACTGTTCTCCTCTCTGATAGCTGTAAATGTGTAAATAGTGACAGTTTGGTTACCTTTGTTGGTGCAGCAAGGATGAGGAAGCAGCGGTGAAAATGTTTTTAGTGTTTTTTGTTTTTCAGACTAAATTTTGCAAACACCACCTGATATAATAATTAATAATGTTTTTTTAAAATAAAGTAACATCAATTCAAACCTATTATAACTGATTGTAACAAATTTATACAGCAGGGCTAGTTCTACTAGCATTAGAACATTTGCCATCATTAAAAATTCAACACTGAGATGTTTTCTTGGTGGGGGGGGGTGTTTTTTCATCTATGGTACAGATAGTTACTGGGCCTCTGCTGTTAACTATCAACTTTACAAGGAGTTTAATAGCCTCATACACTCTCCTGGACATACACTTGGCCTTGTTTTTGGTTAAAGCTCAGAAGCTTTGTTATAACTGAGCAGCACCATGTTGCATTGATTCACAGTGACGTCTATGTGAAGTGCATGTGTTCAATGATTTCAACAGCAAAGCCCATGCTAATGCTGTTGCTACTATAAAAATCTGTTTCAGTGTGAAAATGTGTGATTTTTTTTGAGTCTGAATCTTTGCATGCCTCCCTCTTCCTTTGCATCTCTCAACACTTAGTGAATTTTAACTTCCCCTCCCACCATTTCCCTGTATTGTGCTGTGCTTCAGTGCAGGATGCCAGAGACAGTAAAACAGATGGGGATGGGGAAATTGGGGGTGGGGGGCTTAGTGGGCCCCCTCTCACAGGGGTCCAATCTGTATCAGGAGCAGGGGCTGACAGAATAAGGCCACGGGGTGGAAATGCAAGCACCGCAGCCAGATTCTCCGGGGAGTTGGGCCACCACGAAGCCACCTGGTTCCCAATAGGGGGGCTTGTGAGTTCAAGCATCCATGGGCTAAAAGTTCTCCATGCCAGCTCTTTTCATCAGTTCTGCATAGGTGTTTCTGTGTCTGAGAGGAGGAGTATGATGATGAAGAGGGGAGGGAAGGAATGGTCAAGGATAAGAAAGAGCAGGAGGTAAAAATGTACTTCTGAACCACAGCTGTGAATATTTTCAGTGCAAAACCTAATTTGACATTTAAATAAGTGTCTCCAGCTTAATTTTACTGCTTCTGTGTTTTGCAAATGGCCTCTGCAGCAGTCTGCTTGCAGTAGGTTAATGGAAACCAGACACTGTTTGACCACAAGCTTTTTTCATGGCTCCTAACTCATAACCTAATGTTGTTCAAGGCTGCAGACAACTCTGCCTACTTCAAACCATCTCCTCTTTTTCTCTCTTGCTCTGAGTGTTCACTGCTTCTCACACAGTTGCTGAGAGAGAGCAGCTCTCTACGAGCTTTGCCTGGTGAAGGCTTCTCCTTCCTTTTGTTTTTGCTCTCTTTTTTGAATGATAATAGCTGAGCTATTCGTTTGTCCTGGAAACATCACTATGAAAAGCTGGATATTTGTAAAGTTCAAATAATACATTTAAAAGGTTTGATGAGGGCCAAAATGGGAAAGTGATAATGCTTCATGTCACCGCTGTGATACCTTTGGGCTCGCTGCCACCAAAAACAGTGATTCCAATGAAATGAAATTAAACTATCAATTGAAATGACATCCTCTTTGTGTCCTTGTGACTCACACTTTATCTGACAGCAACCCGGTCTCTTCCTGCCTGTCTCCCTCTTTCTCTCCCTGAAGGTGGCTCAATCAGATGACAACAGTGACTGTCTGTCGTCGTCAAAAGACATTTCAATTTGGCGGCCCTCCCACGAGTCCGGGCAAATTACCACTTCAAAAGGCTGCGAGTCCCCAGGTCGCTCCCAGTGAGGCTGGCCTACTATGCACCCAAACCACCACCACCCCACTCCACTCCAACTCGCTGCTCAGCAATGCTCATGAGGGCCCACGCCCCATTGAGCATGCTTGTCTCTCCAATCTAAACAAAACTTTCTGCAGGAGAGGAAGGAGGATGCTTTATTATTGCTCAGAATAGCACAATCTCTTTATTCAGCTTTAACTGCTGGAAATGTGCTCATTAGACATTTCAGCAGAGGAAGCATTAACTTTTAGGCTGAACTTGAGAGTTTTTATTTCAAACAAACCTATCAAATCTGTTGACTTAACTCATATAGCACTTGATTCATTAGCTTAATTATGACAATTAAAGAAATGGACAAAATAAGGCTTTAAAAGCTGTTTTAATTCACAACCACATAGAATCCATATTAAATTATATTTCCCTTTATTATGTTATTGTGGGCCTATATGTCATACAATCTTTGAACTTCTTGAGGCTGAGTTATAGATGTTAAAAGGAGAGAGGGGAGGGAGGACTCACAAGAAAAAAGGGAAATCTGGTGAGCAGTGCAGGTAAAATGAGTTTAACGCTAACAGTTTCTTTTTGAGTCTGTCTAAAAGTGAACAAGGAAAATATTTGTGATTTTGCTAATTAAAATCAGACGCTCATTCTGGGGCTATTCCTAATGAACTGGTCAGCCTGTGAAACCAGCTCCCCTAGGTCAGCAGAGGAGTGATCACAGGAGATCAGCCTGTCTTTCAGGATGGCTTTGTTTTTCTGTTTCAGCCGCAGTCACTGATAACCATCCCCAGAAGGAGATCCCTGGCACAGCCAGCAAAATAGCAGCTTTGTTTTGTGTTTCATTTTTGTCAGAGTCAAAAACAAAAGTCCAAATTAAAACCACTGAAAAGCCATTTATTTATTTATTGAAAACTACATTAAGCGTTGCACTCGGTGCCCTGATGACATACGTGCCCACCATATTGTGTGGCTGCTGGTTTCCCTGGATCTATACACAGAGGTTAGAAGCGCAAAGTTAACATGACCCACAATAACCACAACAACTTATTATTCTAATACAGTCAGATCCCCATTTGTTGTTACTGCAGCAAGAACTGTCCTTCCTGGTGTCCACAAATAAAAACAGAACAAGATATCCAACCTTCAACCTACAGTTGACTGGCAAATAAACTGAATAAAACAATTTGGTGAAAATCCAGTCATTCCCTCAGCTTGCACAAAAAACAGTCAAACAAACAGTAAAACAATTTAAAACTATTGTGGACATTGTTTTGCTATATTACGTCTATTACTGCCCCACAGGAATCACAAAAGTTATATATTTCCACATCCCATGCATGCATCCTAAAAGAAACTGATTAGATTTTTATTTATTTAAAGATTCAAGATACTTTTATTTTGTCATGATTATGGTGACACATACACAAAAGAATTTTGTGGTTTTCCCATGATGCACTGAGTGTTTCGTCTTCATTCACCTCTTTTTCAGTCATTAGTTATTATTAATCTCTGGCTTTCTTCCACAGTGTGTCCTGTCTCCCCAACCAGTCGTGGCAGATGGCTGCCCCTTCCAGAGCCTGGTTCAGCTGGAGATTTCTTCCTGCTAAAAGGGAGTTTTTCCTTCCCACTGTCCCACTTGGCAACAGTGGGAAGGAAAAAAAAATTGTGTGGAAACATTTCCTAAAAGGTGAAATGATCCTTTTGTATGAATACTTTATCATTGTTTGAAAAAGTGAATGCTTTCATAAAACAAAGTATACTGGAAAACTGAGGTGTTGGGGTAATTAAAAAAAACAAAAAAAACAGCTACAGTCATCTGAATAATCTTGCAAATTAATTGCAAGGCTTTTTTTGCGCCTTTGATGTTCTCTATCCATCTGTCACCTTGTTTTTAATTAAAATTTGAGACACAGATCTTTGTCTCTTTGTCAGCGCAGGTTGTATCATCTGTTGTTATCATTTTGCATTTTCTTTTAACCATACAATGATTTTTCTCTTTGTCTTGTGCTTCTTAATGAACTCACAAACAAAATCTGTTTAACAGCTAACAAAAGCCATTAACTGGCATTCAGTCTAATAGCTTTCGTAATAGATCAAGTTCATGTCTGTTAGTTATCATATGCGGCTCTCCATTTACACGGCGAAGTGAGATTCTTTTTTGATGAGTTGTTTATTTAGCGAGGCCCATTTAGTGGCACAGACGCATCTGACACACTGCTAAGAGTCTCTCTTATGTAATGGTCTTGTTGTTTTGGAGATAAGAAATCTATTTCACCATTTTCCTTTTTGCCTTTCCCAGCATACTGTCTGGGTTAATCTGAGTCATTAGCAGTCACAGCGGGACATTTGTGTGCTTGAGGCTTCACTTCAGTTGTGTCCCTCAAAGGTGAGCCTGCAGGCCATAACACGCCCCAGACTGAAACTGAAGACATCAGCTAAGACCCTAAAATGTGATATAAGATAAAACAAAAATATATATGTCTGGAGGTATTAACTGTAGCACAAAGACATGAAGTGAAGAAGGAGCTCCCTTAACGCAGTGAGAAGATTGATTTGTGTTAACATAGATTTGAGTAATGCTTCCGTTGTTCCACCCTGTAAGTTTTTGTTTTGCTGTTCAAATGAGCATGTGCAACTTCCCTTGTAACGTCGCAGTGAGTGTAATAAAGCCTCGCAGTGAGTAAATCAGACATTAC
The DNA here is from genome assembly GCA_024447675.2 of Pterophyllum scalare. Lineage (NCBI taxonomy): Eukaryota > Metazoa > Chordata > Actinopteri > Cichliformes > Cichlidae > Pterophyllum > Pterophyllum scalare. The sequence continues at coordinate 59,347 of JAMQGT020004063.1, forward strand.
AGAGCTTGGCAGGGAGCTGACAGTGAGTGAAACGACACTATTGTCTGAGCTGACTGACACTCTCGGAGTTGTCATGCATCACCACCACTTTAATGTTGCGTGCTGCTGTCGAATGGTTCTGTAGGGTTTGATCGGGGCTAATGGTGCGTTAATATGGCAATGAAAGATCAGACGCTGTTGACTGAAATAGTTAGTGTTCACACATCCTTTAACCATGCCCCTCTGGGCTTTTGACTTGGCTGCTGCGGGGGGTTTACAGGTCTTTTAAATCAGTGCATGAATTGTGTCTGAGGTCTTTTTCCTCCAGGTATAGGCATGTGAAATGAAATACAGCAGAACACCGTTCAGAAAGTCTGAAAATTTAAATTAGTTGTATTTAGCTTATTTGTATATATAAAAAAAACATGCTCAAAAAAATAAATGGATTAAAATGGGATGTGTTGAAAGCACATTTATATCCTCCTATTGAAGGCCTCCAAGTAAAACTATGCTGTGTGACCATATTCAGTAACAATATGGCCTTTGCGACAAATGGTCAAATAATGCAATTCTCACAAGTAATTTCTGGAAGGTGGAGCATTTGTTACTCCCATAATTTTGTGGCCTGTGGGCAGCTGTGAGCTTTGCCCAGGTGGTAGCCCAGCAATGCTTCCAGGAAATTTGTTCCCCCCCCCCAAACTTCTACATTTTCTTCAAGTATAATGCAATGAATGGGACTGACAGTCTTATTTGTCATGTATCTGGCATATTGACAGTTTTCATCCTATATCAGGCATGGTATGCCGATGTACACTAAGATCAAAATATGATTAATGAACAGATGTACATCAGATGATGTGCTAGTTGTTATTTCAACTTGACAAAGACAAAGATGATTGTTATTAAAGCATCTGGAGTCCCTGCCCCAGTGTTTGTTTGATGTTTGCTGTAAACATCCAGATCGTATATTTTAATCGCATGTGTGTTATGTAAACTAAAAGCAAGTAAATCAGGAAGTAGAAACATTCTATGGGACAGAAAGTTAAAGTTGTCACTTAACGTGAGTCAGAGCATTCTAATTTTCTTTACCTGTGCAGCACTAAATGCCAATAGTTCAACATAGTATCTCTTATGGGTAACTCTCTGAACTCCTCTCCAGTCAAATCTCTGTTCAACTCCTTTCACAAGCCAACATGCACCGTATTCGCACACAAACCTGTTTCTATATCCCTATGGGGTCATGCATTGGCATAATGCATTCCTTTACCAGTACCATCACAGCTTGAACCCTAACCCTAACCATCACCCTGACCTAATTTTCAAAACACAGTCTAAACTCACAAAGATGTCAATTTATGTCCCCACAGTGACAGTATTCCACCTAGTCTTGTAAAATCAACAACATCTAAGCATGCTTACTTTAGGTATGTATAAAAGCAGGAACCAGCCCAGAGCTGTGATGGAAATGGAAATGTGGAGCTCTGCTCGGGGCTTTGCCTTTCTATATCCAACTATATGCGGTGCCCGTGCTGTGCAGAGGTTGCAAAGGGGAGATGTGAGGGTCGCTGGGTTGTTTCTAGTTTTAGACATGTCTTCTGTTTCCTCTCTCTTTCCCACTCTATGTGAATGTCTCTCTCCAAGTGAGGTGTGATCTCCCTCCCTCTCTTTCTCTCTCGGTTTGTACAGTGCACCCTGGCGGGACTGATGATCAGACGTGGGCATGGAAAAGCGGGGTTGTGGCCTTGCGCGGTGGGGGCTCTCACCTCCCAGCTCTCCCCTCCTCTTCCTTCCACCTCCTTCTCTACCCTCTAGTCGACTGATAAGAGTCATATGAAAGACCTTCCTTTCCTCCGGTGGTGGGAACTCTGATGATAAGGTGGGCGATGTGGCAGCTGCTGGGCCTTCTCCAGGGAACAGGGAGTTCTCAGACTCCTCTGATACTGTTGTACAGAGGGAATGAAGGTTGCCGGGTATACGTTTGCGTGTGTTCGCTGAGCATTTGTGTGTGCATGTTGGTTTGAAACCCTGAAAGAATGCTGGCATTTTTCTCACGCAACATTGTCGCAGCTTGTCAGAAAAAAAAAACCTTCCTTCAAGTTTTACTCAAACAAATGCTAGCTCCCAAAATACATTAATCTCAAAGTCTGTGCTGCATCCTTGAGTATCTTGCAGTAGCATATCAACACCATGTATCTGATGAAGGTTAACCAAAACACAGGTCAGGATGGCCCTTCTTGCCTCGACCTTGACTTGCTGCCGCTCTCAGTCATTCTAGGAAGAAGGCCCAAATGTACTGTGAAGGAAAAACAGTTAACTCAGATGCATTTTTCTCAAGTCATAAGAACAGTGAAGTCAGAGTGAATGATAAATCACTTTAAGAAATATTCTGCCTCAAAGATTTGCCCTTGAATAACTGTGTGGCTTTGGGGGCTGAAAAGTTGGCAGTGATTCCTTTGATAGTCTTATTAACAAAAATATAGACCATGTCATGGGAGGCCACTTATTTATCTGATCTCTTATCTTGAGAAAATGAAAGTTACAGAACATAAGAGTTGGCACGAGAACTCAAGAAGTGAGAGAATGCACATATTTTCCACCTCTGTGCTCACATCCCTGTTTCATCTCAGCCCGGCTTGAATCTCAAATTGAACATGATTCTGCCAGCTTTACCTCTATTTTCCAAGGTTGTTGTCCGTGTTAAGGGGAGGGTAATGAGCTGTCAATCACATGACCAGGGTTTGATTCATGGGTAGCTTCCATGGAGGACAGAGTTATTTCTCCTGTGAAACCTGAGCTGCGCTGACAGCTGATGCTTGCAGAAAAAGGAAACAAACAGGCACATTTGCATCATTGTATTTTTTTTTTCTTCTGAGCTGCCATCACCTATTCAGTTTGACAGAAAATGTGATTATCTCTACCTCTCATGTGGTTTACTGTGGGCAAAGGGAGACGAGCTGTGCGTGTGTGGTTAGGTGGCGGTTCACGCAAGGAGTCTTTATACGCTATGCTCAGCTGGATGCACCTTATGTGTCCCTGACACTTTCTCTCATTATTAGATACACCGCTTCCTGCTGGGGAGGCCAGGTGTTGCTGTGGCTGTCATACGTAAACCTCCAGTCAAGGTGCCTCGTGCACATGTTCTCACAGTGCACACCCACACATACACACACATGCAGTTTTAGGAGCAGACAGATGTAATATATTTATCAGCTCCTCACTGCTACGCAAAGGAGGTTTTAGATTGTGGTCTGGAGAAGAGGGACTCAAACTTCAGGTTCCACTTTTCAGCTAATAGCCGTCCAGTCTGTGTGAAACATCAAGATGATGACGACAGGTGTAAAGTGGCTGTTCCCGTCTCCTGGACCAGCACAAAAAGGAGTGCTGAACATGGAGAAAATCCCTCTGCAGTGTCATCTAATACTCCTGCCTTTAACAAAAAAAAAGAGGGTTATTTTCCACAGAACTAAAAAAAAATGTTTAAGTGAAAACTCAAATTCAATTACATTCAAATTATTTTAGCTTTCAAAAGAAAAACATGAGTGTACATTTTTATTTCTGTAAATAAAAAAAATTTGATGATAAGTAATTATCTGTCACCTGCCCACAGCATCAATATAAAAGAGAGCTTCTTGTTGCATAACATATTCAAGGCCCTGTTGTTGTTAAGTGGATACCATTGTTATCTGTAACCATAAATATTTGATACTGTACCACTTCTGTTACTCTACCCTGTGGAAGCACGACTCTGACTCTTCTGAATTCATCATTACCGACTTGCAAAACAGAAAATAATAAAAATGACAAAGAGATTTTATTAGTAGAATAATCAAAGTGTGTTGTTCAGCAAAACTGGAGTTTACACTGGCTGTTTACTGTATACAACAAAGAAAAACCAGAGGGAAAAGAAAAATCAGAGTTATGGTTTATTTTTGAGCAGTTATAGTTTTCTATAATTTTAGTATTTGTCAATAAAAGAACAGACATTTAATATTGATAATTTTGAAGATGTTGGAGTTTTTAATGGTCTGCTCTTACATTACAGCCGAGCCTGAATGCTTTTTCACTTAGTTACAAACTAAGTGCTGCAATCTAACAACTGCTGTTATCTTTCATTCTTGTTCACTCTTTCCTCTGGTACTCATTAGCTGCATTAGTAATATTGACTGCAGCTTTTACACAGCTGAGTTCATATATTTTCCAAGTAGTGCTTCACTTATGTACCTTGCAGGCTAGCTTTCAATAGAAATCACTGGACTGAGCTGTTGTAGGTTTTTGCTGTTCTCTTTGACATGGAACAATTATTTATGTACATTCTGTGCAGTTTGAACATAATTCAGTAAAACTCGGGAAAAAATGCGCAGTGTGTTGCACAACCATGACCATCTGAGATGTCATATAAATATATATATATATATATATATATATATATACATATATACATATATATATATATATATATATATATATATATATATATATATATATATTATACAGTGACAGGCAATACACATATACAGCTTACACATAGAAGTTCTATAAGCTGCCAATTTTATTAAAGTGGCTCTCTATGACTTTTTTCAGCATTTCACTTAAAATGGGCACATCTCATTTTCAAGACTGATTCTCAACCCCATTCCATTAACCTTTTTTTCCCCAAGTTATTTCCCACCAAGGTTAGGGTTCATTCTTATCCTATTCAATTAATTCAAACTCTGGGCCAGAATCTGAGATTGTAATAAATGTAGATAGTTCATTAATTATCTCATATTCATTAATAGATTGAATTGCACAGCTCCCCAATGCCAAAAAGCCTTTCTAATTATAAAATTTTTTGAGAAAATCACGCTCCTCTAATTGGAAAAGGCAAAAGATCTGAATTATTGTGAGCCAAGGTGATCTTTGGAGGGAACATTCAGTTAGGCAAAATGAGAAATTCTCATTTAAAATGTGTTCTTTTTATTTTTCCTTTTTTAAAAATTTTTTTGTGATTGATTTCTTAAAGTCATGCAAATGTGAAAAGCAGTTTGGGCACACTGCATGGCAGACACAAACAAGCAAAATGAGCCACCTTTTTTAATGTCAAGCACTTGCAAAACACCTGAGTGGGTAGACAGATGCCCGCACAGACTACACAAGTGACTCTTACAAAGTCTGACCACCTGTGCTCTCTTTCAATAAGCTGGACCAAATCAGCTGATTAACTTTGATAAGGAAAAGGCACAACAATTTTTACAGCTTGTTTTCCTGAGCATAGTTACCCATATAACTGGGTGTCTGTAGCTCAGGAGGTAAAGTAGGTCACCCACTAATCAGAAGGTTGGTAGTCTGATTCCTGGCTGCTCCAGTCTGTATGCCAAAGTATCCTTGGAAAAGAAATGCCTCTCTTCCACTAGTACCTACTCAGTGCAGCCCAACTTGACACGGTCTTGTTTTGTTTCCATTACAATTGAGTACCACCTCAATATGGGTGGAGTTGATATAGCAACAATAATGAACCCCAAGTTGCTTGCTGATGCATTCATAGAAGGTGAATGTTAGGAAGAAAGTGTTTGTATGAATGGGTGAATGAGGCATGTTGTATTAAGGGCTTTGAGTACTCAAGTAGAAAAGTTTTATGTAAGAAGAGCTCCATTTACAATATAATACTTACAACTGAAAATCAGCTTTTATTGTCTACTCCTCTAGAAGTGAGTAACACGTGTAGCAGAATGCGTGGCAGCCAACATGAACATGAAAGAGCTTCCAGAAATGGTGCCAGATTAAGTCCTGGTTATCAAATATGGATTCTAGTTATGCAGAGCACTGTTAATTATTATAATTATAGTTTTTGTTGTTGTTGTTGTTATTAAGAATGAGCATAAGACAAATGAAGTATCGTGAATCCAGAGTAGCAGTGACTCGTGACTGCTGGCTAACATTTAATCTTAATGGGCAACAATTCATTCACTACTACTACTACTGTTACTGTAACAAACAAATTGTATGAATATGCTAATTAGAGCATGACATCATCTTGCAATATTTAGTAAAAGTTGGACTTTGTTTTTAGTGACAATTGTCTGTGGGGTATTCAATTAAAATTGGGTTAACACTGGATTAGAAGCCTGAGTCTGTCTCATCTAATCACAACTTCAACGAAGAATGATTTAGCAGTGGTCACCGAGGACTGGGCACTGAGAAGCAATGTGATAAAGAAAAGTGTCTTGCTGGTGCCCTGTGCGCCCTTAAAGAGAAGCAGTCTCCCCGTGCACATCCACAGGCCAGCAATTACAGCTGACTGTTAGCCGCTTCTCTTTTTCTGCTCTATTGACATGTCAGCGCTGAACTCTGGGAAGACTGAGGATGAAAGAAGAGGCAGTGGAGACAGCAGCAGGAAACAGTAGCAGTGTTGGGATAAATTCACTTTTGGTGCAGTCACAAGGGACGAGCTGTGGATATTTTGCACTATTTATCGTTTATCGCACTAGATGTTCATAGAGACAGATATGGCTTTCCTATCCAACATATTGATAAATAAGGAATTATTGCTACATAGTTATTTATATGTTTAAAAGAATACACATTGGGCAAAAAGAAAAAAATCCTTTTTCCTTCACAGATCAGTTGTGTCTTCCGACTGAGGTGAGCACTTGACAGATTCATGAGCGCTCTGTCCAAGTTGCCCTTTTTACTAGCAGCTCCGTCCCTGAAAGTGTCTGTGGATGCTTCTGGTCGATTGAATTTAAAGTGCAGCATAGACAGCTTTATCATCTAAAGTGTATGTTTGTTTTAGATTATCTCCACAGCCATACATTGTAAAAACCTGTCACAGGTTAGCAATCTCGAGACACTTGGAAACCTTTGTTTTCTTCCTTATAAGGAGTGGAGAAGATTGCGGAGTAAGTGTGAAATTGTATGTTCCAAAAATTGGGCTTTATGTTGAATTCCACAGAAAAGAAGGCCATAATCTTGGATTCAGACTTCTTTCCCTTCAGAGAGCCAAGCTATTCCTATAAATAATCCTCGCACTCATTCGCTAAGACTGTTCACTGCCTTGCAAGCGAAAACAGCTGCGAGGAGAAACAATTCTTTCTCTTCTCTTCCTCTTTGCTGCTTTTAATTGAGTTTTTCACAAGGCCGGTGTCCAAGTTGACCAGCTACACGCCTCCATTCCAAACTACCACACACACACACACACACACACACACACACACAAATACACTTCCCTTATTGGCTATAATGGTGGGAAACTCATTAAAATCCTTTGTGTATGTGTGTGCCAAAATGCTGCCAATTTCTGAATCAATGAGCTATGTGCAGAGGAGCATAAATGAACAACATGGTTATATGCATGATAATGCCAACCCCTTGGTTTCTGTCAGGGGAGGTCAAACTGAATAATGCATCTGACTGAAATGAAAATAGCCTTTTGAGTATATGTGGAGTAAATTATTTCAAGCTATTGTCATTAAGTCCCCGAGAGAACCTGTACGAGAGCATCATTTGGAAAGGTAATCAACCAATCACTGAATGGTTTGCACACCTACATGTGAAGGCTTTTACTTATTGGGTCCAGGCTAAATCACTACTTTATTATACCACAACAACAACATCAACAACAAAAATGTAAAATCATGTGAAAAAGGAAGTTTTCACAGGACTCTATGCCATCCTTGCAATAACTTCAATTAAGTGACTGTTTGTGGGGACGGTTTTTGGCCCACTCTTCCTTATAACATTGCTTCAGTTCATTGACATTTGTGGGCATTTGTTTATGCACAGCTCTCTTAAGATCCCACCACAACATTTCAATTAGGTTGAGGTCTGACCTTTAACTGGGCCATTGCACCACCTTGAGCCACTCTGTTGTAGATTTGTTGCTTTGCTTGGGATCATTGTCCTGTTGAATTAAGCAATTTGAGAAAGCTTTAGCTTGATGGCCTCACATTTAATAATAATAATAATAATACATTTTATTTATAGGTGCATTTCAGGGCACTCAAGGTCACCTTACAGGTAAAAACAATCAAAGATGAAAACAGCAGATAGAGAAAGCACAATTACACAATAAACAAAAATTGAAGAAAAGCAAAACAGTTAGTTAAGACCAAGATAAAATCCTAGAACCCACGCAGTTATAGGCCAAAAGCTTGTTTGAACAAATGGGTTTTTAGACGAGATTTAAAAAGGGATAAGCTGTTTATGACCTTTAAAGGTTGCGGTAGCAGCGTTCCAGAGATGGGGTGCTGTATGACAAAAGGCTCTAGACCCCATAGTTGCTAGGCGGACAGAAGGTATGGTGAGGAGCAGTGACGAAGAAGAACGAAGTGGGTGTGAGGGAGTATAGTAATGGATTAGAGCAGCAATGTAGGGGGGAGCAAGGTTATGAAGAGATTTGAAGGTGAGAAGAAGAATCTTGTATTTGATACGAGTAGTCTATTGGAAGCCAGTGTAGGTCCTGAAGGATGGGAGTAATGTGTTGAGTAGAGGAGGTTTGGGTAATGACACGTGCAGCAGAGTTTTGAACCATCTGGATTTTATGGAGAAGTTTGAGTGGTAGACCAGTGAGAAGTGAATTGCAGTAATCCAATCGAGAAGTGACAAGGGCGTGGACAAGAGTTGCAGTACTGGCAGGTGTAAGAGAAGGACAGAGACGATTAATGTTACGTAAGTGAAAATAAGCAGACCGAGTGAGGTTTTTGACATGAGCCTCAAAAGAAAGAGTGCTGTCGAGGATGACACCCAGACTCTTAACTTGGGAGGAGATGGGGACAGTGAAGTTATCAATGGTGAGTGTGAAGTGATTGGATTTTGCAAGGGTAGATGTGGCACCAATCAGCAGGATTTCTGTTTTATCATTATTCAATTTGAGAAGATTGTCAGAAAACCAAGATTTTATTTCAGAAAGACAGTCAGAAAGGGAGGGCCGGGTGAGAAGAGCATTTGGTTTAGAAGAGACATAGAGCTGGGTGTCATCAGCGTAACAATGAAAATGAATGCCGTATTTCCTAAAAATATGTCCTAATGGTAGTAAGTAAATAACAAAGAGAAGAGGACCGAGGACAGAGCCCTGAGGAACACCGGAGGAGACTGGGGTGATGAATGACTTGGCAGTTTTGAGCTGAACGAATTGGGTGCGACCAGAAAGGTATGACTGAAACCAAAGAAAAGGAATACCTGTAAAACCTAGTGAAGCTAATCTGTGAAGGAGGATTGAATGGGAAATAGTGTCGAAAGCCACACTAAGATCGAGAAGAATGAGTATGGTTAAGAGACCAGAGTCAGCTGCCATTAAAAGGTCATTTGTGATTTTAACTAATGCAGACTCGGTGCTGTGTAGAGGACAAAAACCAGACTGAAATTCCTCGAAAAGATTATTATTAGAGAGGTAATTGTAAACCTGGTTGGCTACAAGAATTCAAGCTTCAAGCTAAGAATTTTAGCAAGGAATGGAAGATTAGAGATGGGCCAGAAAATTATTCAAATTACTGGGATTGGCCACCTGCTTCTTTAACAATGGAGAAATAACAGCTGTTTTAAATGGCAAAGGAACTTGACCAGAAGTAAGAGCTCTAGAGGTGCATGATATTTGTTATAAGTGGGGACAGAGGTGATAAGCAGATTTTGACCAGGTAGGTCGGCAGAGGATCTAGTTGGCAGGTGGAAGCTTTGGATTTCTGAATAATAGCAGATATTTCACTAGCGGATGGAAGCAAAAAACTAGAAAAAGTAACAGTTGGTGAATTACAAGAGACTATTTGGGATGAAGCAGATACAGAATGGCTCTGAGAGGCTAATTGCTGGTGGATCTGTTCAATTTTAGAGTTGAAGAAATTCATAAAATTGTTGCAATGTTCAGTAGTATACATATCACACGATAGCAATTAAGGAGATTTGAGGATAGAATTCAAAGTAGAGAACAATATTTTAGAATTTGCTTCAGCAGATGTAAAGAGATTAGCATAATACTCAGCCTTGGTTGTAGACAGAGCGTTCTTATATGCCTGAATATGGTCGGCATACATATCTTTATGAACCATAAGTCCAGTATTCCTAAAGAGGCGCTCTAGACGGTGACCCTTAGCTTTTAGGAGCTGAAGATCTGGAGTATACCAGGGTGCAGAATGAGAAAAGGAAATAGTTCGGGTTTTAACAGGAGCAATCTCATCCAAGATGTTCTGAAGTCTACTGTTATAATG